>JACEGR010005590.1:0-71062 GCA_014170235.1 Listronotus bonariensis
TGGTGATACCAAGTCGGTTAAATTAGTAAGTTGTATTACTTTTTCCACAAATCTAAAAAATAGTAGATATGGTGTCTATTTCATCTTCGACACCAAACTTAGTGCTTATAGCTATGAGCTGAAAATACAGGTTGTCTCACGGTCGATGGTACATTAGACGTTTACGGAAAACAAAACATTAGAATTTTTTGAAAATTTGGCAACATAGGTAATGGCTTGTGATCTAACGATCTAAAATATTTTTAACGATACAGCGTTGCCGCTTATATGAAACAGTCGCATCATTTTTTAAATTTTAAATGGAACACCCTGTAAATTTTGGTAATTTTTGATTTACCACTGCTTTTGAACATTTTTGAGTAATATTATCTATATATACCCACCTTTAACGGTTTTTAAGTAAATAATTATTTTCCACATTTTTTGTTAAAAACATGCTTTTAATAAAAGTCTCTTATTACTCTATCTGCATTTATAAACACTTGAATTTTTGGGCGTAGCATCTCAATATCCTCTACATTAATTTTGTAGGGAAAAAATTGTTTTGAATTATGGTTCGCTTTTAATTCGTGATTTTACCTCTGATATAAAAATGTTTAAAAGTCATTTTTTAAATGAAACACCCTGTATATTTTTAAAATTTAAAGGACCATCAAAAACCTATTAAAATGATATATCATGTTCCTATACCTAAATGTTATGGCTCGGAGATAAAAGCAAGTTTTTTAAAAATTAGAATTTAACATAATAAGTATTTATCAAAGATAAATATTTATAATGCTAAATTTTAATTTTTAATGAAACTTGTTTTTATCATAAAACTATAGCATATACCTAAATGCTATAGGGAATATAATATATTATTTTAAAAGGCTTTTGCTGGCCCTTCAGATTCTTTGATAATATAAAGGGTGTTGGGTTTAAAAAAGACTTTTGACCATTTTTATATCTAGAGGTAAAATCACGACCCTGTATAATTTAAAACAAATTTCTTTAAACAAAATCAATGTAGAGGAAATTAAGATGCTACATTTAGAATTTTAAGTGTCTACGAACGCAGATAGAGTAATTAAAGCTTTTTACTTAAGGACATGTTTTAAACAAAATATATGGCAAATAATTATTTACTCGAAAACCGTTAAGGATAGGTAAAGGTTTATATTAGACAAACATATTTAGAAAGTAGTGGCGGTTTAAAAATTACCAAAATATACAGGGTGTTCCATTTGAAATTTCAAAGTTGATGCCACCTTTTTAGATCATTAGATCACAAGCCATTACCTATGTTACCAAATTAAAAAAATCCAATGTTCCGTTTTCCGCGAGATACTCCTGTATAATGAAAATTTAACATAATTTTCATGGCCATATTTTTAAACTATAGGAGACAGATTAAATGTGATATTTTCGTAAAACTCTATTTGATAGTAATGTAATATACAGAGTGTTTTATTTACCAAAAGCCGGTTTACTATTAAATTTCCAAGTAGGCCATAATTCCGAAACTATTTAAAATTTGATTTATCACATGTGGACTTTTTTAAAGCTATTTGGTAGATCTTTCAAATGGTGATATAATATACATGATATTCCTTTAAATAAAAATACATTTATTTTAATAAATTGAAAACCTGATGTTTAATTATTTTTCGGTTAACGGCACTTTAGTCACCGGAAAAATTACTACAACTTTTCTAATTTAACCGACTTCATATCTTCAATAATAGGGAAGTTAGTAATAGTGCCGACTTAAGAATGATCACCCTGTAGATTACCGCGGCCATGAGTTTTTAAATTTTCTTTCTATATTTTTAACTTCTTAATAAATAAAATGTTATGTTTTAACTTCCACAAAAACTACCCGCTAGTTGACCCAATTGATAAATTAAATATGTTTTGTCTATACCAATTTTCCCATCCATATTAACTATGTCCAGACAATCTGAATTTAAACATTGTTTCGTTATTAAATAAAATGTGTACAAAACAAAGTAAACAATTTTAAAAGGCAAAAACTAAAAAAAATTAAGAACCAAAAAAAATAAATAAAAAATAAAACTGTGCAAAGATGTGCAAAAACAGAAAATTTTGGACAGTTTTATAACATTACAAGATTAAAAATTTAAAAAGAATAAAGATGCAAGTAAGACTGTTAATGGGCAAAAATGAAACAATACATTATTCAAGAAAAAAATAGACAAGCCCCGTTTTTAAGTCACCGCAAGCCATATAAATGTCTTGTCCAAATGCACAAAGAAATAATGTTTTCGTATTGGTATTTTTAAAAATGATTATTTGGAGTTTTGCTTTTTTAAACAAAGGTATGCTCTATGGTCGTGGAACAAGATGTTGGCGTGTGTGGTTCTTAAAATTAGTTTGCAACGTTCCATTGACATGACAAAAAGTTAAAAGTTATAAAGGAAGTTAGGGACTTAAAAATTTAAGAATGTTGTTTTGTTAAATGTAAAACAACATTCTTAAAGCAAAACAGTAAATTAAATATTATTATTGGTACAAACCGAATTAAATCGCTAAAATATTTTTTTATAATTAAGTGTTCGGTACACAGGTAGTGTAAAAAATCGGTTTACTGTTATTTTTTGTTTGTTTTTTGTTTGGGATTTATAAAAATTATAATATTTGGCACATACATATCCATTTAATTCTGTCCCATTCATCCCGTCGTGTTTATCCCCTGAAGTAAAACTAATGTCCTTATTAAAAACTTGCCTAATTAAAATATTTTGTGAAATATTTACAAGAATTATAAATTAACTTTAATATATTCTATTTAATTAACGTAAGCTAATTTAGAAAAATAATTAAAAAATATTAATTATAATAAAAAAACGTTTGTTTTCTTCTTTCCTGTTCATACCAAACTTCAAAACCCTATAATGTGATACAAAAATAAATTATTTTTAACAATTTATTTCTTAGCAATATTATTCCAAAATATTATTATTGCAAAATAAAAATTATATTCTTAAGCATAAATTTTTTTATTGTTAATAGTATGTGTGTCTGATTTGTTCGTCCATATTCCTGAGATGCCGCTTACGATAACATTTATTTTCGAAAATTTTAATGGTTTATTTTTTAAACAAGAAACTATAAGAAAATGTAACAAAATTATAAAGAGTGACTCCTAAACTATTTGCATAAACTTGGCAAATTATTGCTAAGGACAGGCGGTGACCATTCATAAACAAAAAAAGTCTGTTTAATATTTCTTGTTAGTAAGATAATCGACTTCCGGTATCTAGATGAATCTTATTTAAACAGCAGTATTAAAAATTTCAGCAAAAATATTGGCAGATAGTAAAAATGGAATTTTAAAATTTTGAAAAATTACTTAATTTGGCATGCTCACTTTGCTGCAATCAAGATAAATAAAGCATTTTAATTATTAAATTAACAACAACATTATACAGGGAAGTTTTTTCGATGATCAGTACGAAGAAACTTAAAAACCGCTGCAGCTACAGAAATAGTTGAAGGGGGCAATATTTGGAACCTAGTTTAAATAATTTTTTGTATTTTTTAATTACTTACTAGATATTAAAAAAAAGAAAGTTTCATTTCAAAAACCGTTTTTTCTTTGTAGCTTAGTTATATTTAAAATGGAAAGAAGTGTAAACAAAAAACATGTATATAATTATTTTTTTATAGAAAGGTATAATCCGGTTATTTAATTAAGTAGTCCCTTTTTAAGTTGTGACATGACATGTTCTTTTTAAGTCAAGCATAGTTGCGGACTATGACATTTTTAAAAGGCCTTTTTAAAAGCTTTTTAAGGATGTATAATAAGATATAATTTAAATTAAAAAATGACATAGTTTTAGCTATGTAATTCTAAAATTCTGTTTTCATTGACAATGACTTTTCTTTTATCTCATTTATTTCCATATGTTTTTTTCCCAAAAAGGTCTTTTTAAGGTTTTTATTTAACGATTTTCCCCAACTTAAACTGTTTATTTGGTATTTAATATTTATGTTATTTGGGTCAAATCTAGTAATTGAAATTTGACCCCCTTCCTGAGACCGATCGATCTGAAATTTTGTATACACTTTTAATCTTGATGACAATATTATAAAATACCTTCTTTATAACTGAAAATCCAAAATAGCCGCCAATACAAAATAGCGGATTACATATTACTTTACAACTACCTCAATATAAAATTGTTGGTTAGTTCTGGTTAGTTATAGTAAGGCATTAAATGAACCAAATAAGGATAAGAAGTATTAACTAACAAAAAAAACTAAAAACTTGCAACTAAGATATACCTATAAAAAATGGATTAAACAATTTACTAAAAGCTAAAAAATAATTCAGTAAGTCCTAGCTACCAGATCGCACAAATCTTTTCATCAATCTTGGTTATTGATCAGACAAATAATAAAACCGTTGGGCCAAGTATATATTATGATAAAAGTTAAAGTTAAGGTTAGGCTAATAATAAATAATAATTATTACCTTAACTAAGTGGTACAAGCACACTGTTTAAACATATTTATAGTAAATAGGTTTATTTATTTTAAAATAAAGTAATTTGCAATCATACTAGTTTAATTGTTTTGCGGCCAACTAGGAAAACACACATATTTAGAAATTCTTATGCCCAAAATTACTTAATTTTTTTATTTAAAGTATATCTTAGTAGTTATCGTTAAACAGCTTACAAATGGCCACTATAAAAATGCAAATTTCTGATGTAGCTCAACAGCGGATTACTAAATAAAATGTTGAATCATACCTTTTAATTAGGAAGATAATTATCTACAAATTTTCTTTTACACTTTCTTTTTGTCAGGAAAGAAACAATATAAAAAAAATCTTTTTTTTTTAATATTCAATAAGCCATAAATTTTGGTGAAAACGAAAAGTGACTTATACAACGGTTTATAAGATCCTTGTGCTAAACATCGAAAAAAATAACTATGTGTGTAACGTAAAACTAAATTTGGCAACGGTGCTAATATCACCGTTTACTTTGTTTACCACAGATACCAAATTTAGGAGCTCTAGTACTTTTTATTGAAAACCATTTGTTGTCATATCTCTTGAACTAGTTAGGATATAATTTTTAATTATTTTTAAACCCAACATATTTAAACAAGCCAATAAATAGCAATATAAATACATGAAACATTAAGAAAGAAAAACATAAATGTATTAAAAAAGTGGAAAATGTGACAATAGTGCCGGTATTACTGAATCAGTTAAAACCTTTTAAAAGCCCAATTTTGTTAGATGGTGTACCTGCTTATAAGGTATTTAACAGTTGCCGTACCATTTAAGGTCCTAGTTTACATTTTGTTTAAATTCTTTTAAAGAAGTACTTTTTGTTTTATTTTTTAAAATACTAGGTATCTATATTAGGTCAGCACGTTATTAAAAAATAATAATAAAAATAAAAATTAAAAAAAATTAATTAAAAACTATTCAAAGTGCAGCAATAGCGTATAAACCAATATTTCACCTATACCATACGCTCATTATACCTTCATAATATGTCATACTTCAAAGGGGTCCTTGATGAGCTAGTGGCAGCGACTAGATGAAAAGAGAAAACCCTGTAATAAACAAATGTGAATTGGCAAATATATTATGCTTAACACTTATCAAGTGGGCTGTCGCGCTTGCGCCAAAGCTCCACAGGATTTTCGGACGCTTTTCCCTGCAGTCTCTTGTTTCGAGCTTTCGGAAGAGCTTTTCCAAGCAAGTCAGTTGGGATTTCCCGCATTTTACGATTACGCGCCAGTTTTAAATTATTGTTGTTATAAGTTTAATTAGAATTATTATAAGGAAAAAAAGGCATGGATTTTTGACATTTTGGTTTATGTTCAGTGATTTTTTAAATAACTTACCGTTGTTATCTTTAAGATTTTTGTTTTTTAATAAGGAAGTGTGTGAAAAATAACAAACCGTTCTAAGTACAGTGAGTGACACAATTTGTGGGTAAATCTTTAATATAAAGAGACCAATAGAAAAGAGCAAGAAGACAAATGGCACTTCTTCGTCTTTTATTAATGGGTTTTTTGGTTGTCTTTCCCGCAGGACAAGCAAAAACGGACTCCAAAGATAAAGAAGGTTAGCTTTTTATTTATTATATTTTAAGGTTATTTGTATAAAAGTAAAAATTTATTGTTTAATAGAAAATATAAAAATGATATATAACTTTGCCAAACAAAATTAATTTTATAAAAGAATATTTATTAAATATTGTTAATATTCGCCATTTTATTATACAGGTTTTTCCATAATAGGTTTTAATATTTAAATTTAAATGTTTTAAGTTTACGAACAAACTTTTTATTATACTTAATTGCAGCTAGCTCTTTGGGATTTATGATGAATTATAAATATTTGGCTATTTTGATTCGGCACGCGATTTTTTCCTATGGGGATATTTAAAAGCCAAAGTATTTGTGAGTCATCTAGGTACAATCAAGATACTGAAAGTTAAAATTCGTGAAGAAGTTGAAGGAATAAACTAGGGTTTGCTACGCCGTATAGCAAACGTGGTAGAGGTCATTTAGAAGACGTGATTTTTAAAAGTTAGAGTTAAAATTAGCCAAAAACTTCATCATAAATCTTACAAAGCTAGCTGTTGTTTGGTATAGTAAAAAGTTTATTTGGTAAACTAAAAAAAATAATTTTAATATTGAAATGGGTAGCCTACTATGGGAAACCCTGTATAAAGTATAAAACATAGAAAAAATACTTTAAAAATAATTTTATTGGTCGTTACAACTATACAATAATATACTATATAAGCAAGCAGTTTTGAAATATAGGCCAGTAATAGAATAAAAAACAATCACTATTAGTCACGCATGTTTACATGCAGGTATTTAGTTAGATTGTTTCTTTTCCTTACATTGCCTATGTGTTATGTTATTTATCCCAACCAATATACATATTATATTAGTTACTCAGATTTAAAAACTATTTTATTGCAAAAAACATGTTTGCAATTTTAAAAAGATGATACTTAATTTTATTAATTAAAAAGTCATACCTCAAAATTTTATTTTTTTTGTACTTTTCTTTAATTACTTATTTATTAAGTATCCACTAGATTTAAATCGTTATAATATCAAAATGTATGTAGAAAAAATACTAAAGCAAGAACAATTTATAAATTATCCGTAGATTATAAAGGGATCTCCAAAAACTTGGACATATATGAAAATAAAATATTCTTAAAGTAACTAAAAAAAAATATTTTGCAGTCATCTTTGCTTCTCTAGTAACATAAAAATTAATTATATGAAAGTTAATAAAAATTTAAAAAAGGCAGGTTAGTTGGCATATTATCTAATATATAGAAGATATTTAAAAAGCTGAGCAACTAAGTTAATTTATTAAATTTTTATATTTTACTACTTATTTTAAAACAGAGAATTTGGCAGTTAGTCTATATTTATTTTGTTTTTAGACCTACATATGTTGCAAATATATTTGGAATATATTCTGCAATATTATTTATGTTTTATTGTGAGTCTAAAGTATTAAGTGTCTGTTCCAAGTTCAAGTAAAATAAGAGAACAAATCCGTTAAAAAATAGTTTATAAATAAAAACATTTATTGGGAATAGTATTTTCTAATTTACTATATTTTAATTGTACAATCTCATTATAGCTCTTAGAAAAAATAAGCGTAAACACCTATAGTATCCATTAAATTATATTTTTAAAAATTTCTTGTTTTTAATGTAAAATAAATCTAAAAATTAAAATACACGTTTTTGAAATATCATGTCCACTAATTTTCCTTTTTGGTATTTTAATTTAATTTTTATTTATTATTTTTCCAACCGCCGCTTATGAACCATATGTCATATTATTGTTTATTTAGATAGTTTTAAATAATTTAAACGTTTTTTTTTATGTGTACCTAACTATTTGTCCATAAGAGTTTAAAGTTGAATATGTTTTAAATGCAATTTTGGTTTTATTATAATTTTAAGAAAAACTTAGTTTGTTTTATTTATTTTTTGCCACAAGAAGAAAAAGTATATTGAATAAGTAATGAAAATGTTATGTAACCAAGTTTTAAACCTGTTTTTTAGCTTAATTATTTTACAAAATGCACGTTTAAAAGATACCATAAATTGGTTCCTTTTTGTCATTTTATTTTAGCACGTTTTTAAATCAATATTTTAAAATACAATAAAGTAATGTTTTATTTACTTTGTTTATTATGGCACAAAAATAAAAACAAAGTTTTTTTAAAGAATAATTTAAAATTGTGAAATTTTGCACGTTTGTTTTTTTTTAATATATAAAATAATTTGGTAAGTAGATACAATGATCTTTAGCAACTTTTTCCTAAAAAAGTTTTACAATAAAAAACCTTTTAAAAACCGCTACATCTTCAAAATATTTCTTAGGCTCAGATAGGGCACAGATCTCCGGTTTCATTTTTAATATACTATTATGCGAATCAAGCTTGCCGTTTGAATTTTTTACTGTTTGCCAATATATTTTTTATTGAAGAAAATATACAAACATTTATTAATTTTACTGTTTAAAAAATAGGTGTCAATAACATATCGGATAAAGCTAAAGTTTCTTAAAAGAAAAAAAGTTTTTTATATAAAAGTATTTAATCTTTTTTCGGTGGTAAAGTAAACAGTCTCTGTGTGTTACGTAAGTTACTTTGGTTTAGTCCCTAGCTCGAAAGACATGTAGAGAAAAGAGAAATGATTTTTTCTTATTTTTTGCTAATCATCGGCACTAACATAACAATGTGGTCATTTTACCATTTAAGTTCTGACCTTTTCCCTTTTAGAGTACCTTTTTTGTTTAAGTAAAAGTTATTTAAAAACCCTGGTTGTGCACTAACACCGGCGTAGATAATATTTTTAAAATAAAATATCTAAAAACTGGGACACACCAAATTTATACAAGCTGCTATAGTAGGAGAGCTAGTAAAACCTTCAAGTAACGTTGGGCCTGTAAGGCTAGAAATTTGTATAGTGATGAGTCATAACATGCTTAGTACGACAATTATTACCTGGTAAGCATCAGCCTTGCACATCATCACCCTATATATTTTTGAGCTAAAGTTTAAAAAATAATTGAATATAAAAAACTGGAAAATCTAAGCTTAAAATTTTTCCAAGAATAAATTTTTATATTTTTAATTATAACTTGCCCTGTATATTACCAATGGGAGTAAAATTTTTTATTTTTTTGTTTTGGACCATGCGATCAGTTTTTCCAAATTGCCGATTTATTATTTAAAAATTTTGTTCCATTTGTCCTCTCGTAACACCAATTTTGGGTCTCACTGTATACCTGTAATTTAACTTTCACATTTAAAAATGTTTCTAGGTACTAATTTTTTAACAAAACTAACACAATGTACAAGTATAATAGAAATTTTTGTGTTTTTATTTATATATTTTTTCAATTGAAGTACATATACTTTTTGCATTTATTAAAAGTTAACAAAAAAATGAGTCCTTACCGGACCAATTTTGATGAAAATAATTAAATTAAAATGGCGATTAAAAATTATATTTTTTTCTTTTTAAGTAAGTTTTTATAATAACGGCTAAATATTTATTATTGAAAAGATACAGTGTATTAGGAATAGTAGTACAAATTATATCTGCTCCAGATTTTAGCCTAATCGAACTATTTTTGAAAAAGAAATTAAAAACCGAAGAAACAGTTCTTTTTAGTTTTCTTGAAAATTTTTGAGGTTAGGGTAAAAATGTTTATAACATAAGTTGTATTTTTTTATGTCGGCAACTTTTACATTTAACTCTTTTAAATAGGATTTACAGTTTAGCTTAAAATTGCAAAAAATCAATTTCACCCCTAAAAGCACCTAAGGTATTATTTTGGTTCAGAATTGTTTTTGATGCACTTAACAAATATATACCAATGGTTTGCTGTAGGGCATTTTTTTGCAATCAGGGTTTTCGCCTGGACTACAATATATATATTTTTTAAAACATTTACTGCATTATAATAATTAAGTAAAAAATGCTTGCCAAAAATAAAATATAGGATGTTAAAATGTATTTTTCGTTTTTAATTTTAAATTTTAAAAACTATTTAAAATAAAAAATAAAAAACTATGAGTATAATAATATTCACTTAAGTGACAACAACTTGGTAACCAAAAATAAAACAAAGTATTAATAAATTATGTAAAAAAAAATATATTGAACAGTTTTATTGTAAGCTAAAAAGTATTTCATTAATTTCTAGCTACCAGATCGCGCTAATCTTTTTATTAATCTTGGGTACTGAAACGCTACGCCCAACGATTTTATTATTTGTCTAATAAATACCCCAGATTGATAAAAAGATTGGTGCGATCTGGTAGGTAGTAGATTATTGTCTAAAAACCCCAAAATGCCATCATCCAATTTTTTCAGTGGTATACGAGGTATGTCAAAAAATATCTTTTTTTAATAATATCAAGAAGTTTTATTAAAAAAAATGTTAACGATTAAAAATAACAATTAAATATAAAATCTGTTTCTTGCGATAACGAGGGTTTTGGTGACTTTTCTACCCCATTAGGCACATCTTACTTTATTAGTTTCGGAAATATGGCCATCCCAATCATATTTTTGAGTAATTTTTAAAGTACCGCCATTTTGTAGTAGGTGCAGATATTGACTTTTGAGTTTTTGGGGTTTTAGGGGAGCCGTCCAATTTTTTGTAAAAAATGATTCCCTCAATAAATATCTGGACGTGTTTCGGCGATTTCCTTAAATCTTTTCTAATTACCGCTTTTCTTATTATCGACAAAGTAAAAGTGTTTTTTTTTAACAATAAAAATCAAAACACCTGACAGCGTGTTAAGCCAAGTTTAATTAAATAAACTAACCGCAGAGCGGCGTGATATATTACACGGACCACTAGGTGCCAGTTTTGACCACTCCATAACTCAAAACCTAGGTGTGTTTATTTATACTTATAGGAACAACATAAAGCTATCTTAAACGGTTATAAAGATATGGATATCAGGTTTAAAAGTCGTTTACTTTCCACTGACTGACTGACTGACATATGGATCAAAAACCTAACTCACTTCCAGATGACCTAGAAAGATAATATTTGGACTCCAGCTCGGTAATTGTGTGAAAGCCTAGGACAAAATCTAAAAATAAAAAAAAAAAGATAAAAATTGAGGAGTCCCCATACAAAAAAAAAAATGCGTTTAAACCGCTATAAGTAGATATTTAATATGATAGGTTAATCCGCGGTGTAGTGGTTATCCCATCCGCCTAACACCCGTTCGATCCCGGGAAAAACATAACATTTGTAATTTTATCAATAATATATTTACAGTTATTATGTTCCTTGTTTAGTTGTTGCCAAGCACATAAATGTAAAAAAGGTGAGCTAAGTTCAGTACCAAAATAAGGCTTGACTATGGGCTTTGCCGCAAAAAGAATGAAGATGTACATAAGTGCAAAATTTTGTAAAAAATCCAAATAAGCATTTATAGGAACAAAATATTATTATAAACAAGTAGGAAACTCTATTATTTTTGTTTTATTGAATACTTATAACAATTGCTGTTATTTAAAGTTGTGAGTGTTTAAAGTAGTTTAAATTTGACTCAACTAGTTTTAATCAGAATTAAAATAAATATTTAATTTAGTTGTGACTGAGAAGTAGTGGGATAGGAACAACAAATCAAACTTCTAATAATTAATAGTTTGCCGACGTTTCGACGTTTATTGACGTCTTTTTCAAGGCTGGAAGAGACGTAATTACTTTAGCAGTAATATGTAACAATTCAACAACACTAACCAAATAAACAATTTAAAAAAATTTATAAACAGTCTTTCATTAATTAATAACTTATATTATTATTATATATGTGTTTTTTATTTATTTTTTTCCCCTCTCTGTTAGGTACCTTAAGAGTTGTGCTTATTAAAATGTATATAACCAAAATATCTAAACTAAACACTTACCGAAAAATTAAAACAAGAAGTTCACGTTAAAAATTGTACTAAGAAAAATAAACGTTTCCATAAAATACACTTGTACAGACAACATTGATTTAAAATAGACACACATTCAATAAAACAGCGTTGCAAAGTTACTAAACTATTTTAAAAACCCAACAAACCCATCACCGAGAATGCATAAATCGGTTGATTATATTTTTGATAACTTAACAGTTGTTTTTTTATTATTTTTACATACCAATACGATGACCGGTATAGAATATATTGTGTTTTACCGGGGCATATTTAAACGTTTTTATATAAATTTAAAATATGATTATATTGGGTATTTAAGCCCTGTGTGTCACCTCGGTAATTGACAGTTTCATTGAGATGTATGCAAATCATTTCGCTTATGTTTCTCTTCAAGTAATGTTTTTCTCGGTCAACAATAGATACTGCACCGAAATTAAAATTGTGACCGGTTGCAAAATGGTGTTGAGAGAGAGCGGTCTTTTCTTTTTGTTCATGTTGATTACTCTGCAGTCATACTGATGTTGGTACATTCTGTTTTTAAGGTGTTGCTTAGTGATACCTATGTAGCATAACTCACAATTATGACATGGCACTTTGTAGACCAGGTTTGAACACAACTCAAGTGGGGTGGGGTCTTTTAATTTGGTATACAGGTTATTTGTGGTTTTGATATTATAAAACGCTAGCTTACATCCCGGGTTTTTTAGCTTTACATTAATTTGGATTTTTTCCGATAAAGATTTTATGTATGGAAACTTGAAATAAAGTGTGTTCACATCTTTTTGTTTTGTGTCCACCTTGTAGTTATTAATTATTCTGTTGACAAGAGTGTTTGGGTAATTGTTTCTTTGCAAAATATCCCTGATTTTGTTTATATTGGTTTCATAAAACTTATTACTACTAAGTTTATAAGATCTATAAAGTAGGTATTTGATAGCAGCTATTTTGTTAGACATTGGATGTGCAGAAAGGTAATTAATTATCCTACCCAAGGATGTTGGTTTAGTATACCAACTAGTGAGTAAGGATCCATCAGATTCTCGAATAACCATTGTATCAAGGAATGGGATTGTTCCGTCTTTCTCAATCTCCATTGTAAACCTTATTTTGTGGTGAAATTTGTTAAAATAACTGAGAATGACATTCACTTTATCATTAGGACATGCCAGCAATGTGTCATCCACGTAAAGTTTTAAAAATGGAAGTTGAAAAGGTAATTTGTCTAGTACAGATGTTAAAAGTTGGTTCATAACTATGTTTGCCAAGATCAGGCTAGCCGGATTGCCCATGGCTGACCCATCAAGCTGTTGGTAGAATTGATTGTTGAAACTAAAGTAGCTGCTATCAAATAAGAACTCCACTATTTCTAAAATATTGTGTTTTGGGATATTTGTATAAGCTGAGATTTGTCGCCAATCTTTTTAATAATGTCTAGGACTAAATCCTTAGGAATATTTGTGTACAATGACGTCACGTCCAACGAAATTAAAAGATGATTAGGAGGAAGTATGAAATTTTTTGTAAATTTCACGAGTTCAAATGAATTTTTTATGTTGAACGTGTACGTCGTTGTTATTTGGCTAAAAAGTTCATGAATAAAGGTTGCTAAGTTGTAAGAGAGCGCATCAATGCAGCTAACCACCGGTCTCATGCTCAAACCCGGTTTATGAGTCTTCTTTAGTCCGTACAACTTTGGGAAGACGCAGTTAAATGACCTCAATTTTTTAAAAGTTTTTTCATCAATATGATGGTTTTAATTTTTCGGTAAGTGTTTAGTTTAGATATTTTGGTTATATACATTTTAATAAGCACAACTCTTAAGGTACCTAACAGAAAGGGAAAAAAATAAATAAAAAAACACATATATAATAATAATATAAGTTATTAATTAATGAAAGACTGTTTATAAATTTTTTTAAATTATTTATTTGGTTAGTGTTGTTGAATTGTTACATATTACTGCTAAAGTAATTACGTCTCTTCCAGCCTTGAAAAAGACGTCAATAAACGTCGAAACGTCGGCAAACTATTAATTAGAAGTTTGATTTGTTGTTCCTATCCCACTACTTCTCAGTCACAATTTAATATAAGGAACACTAATTCACAAATATGGATTTAATTTAGTTAAATAACCCTATAAAATGATTGATATTATGAAAACTGACTAACACACTTTTATGATCTCACATTTTCAATAACAGCAATTGTTATACGTATCTAATAAAACAAAGAAATGAAATTTTATACTTGTTTATAAAGTTGCTTTGTTCCTATAATTACATATTTTGATTTTCTGTAAAACCTGGCACTTATTAAGATCTTCATTTTTTGTGCGGAAAAGCCCACAATTAAAAATAATTTTGGTATTAAACTTGGCTCTCCTTCTACACATTTACATTTTTGGTGGGATTAAAAAGCTTACAGGTAAAGTTAGGTCCCTTCGTAGACACACTATTTAAATTAAAAAAAAAACATAAAAATGTTTTTTTACCTATCCCAAATTTAAAATTAAATTTATGTTTTGCACCTCTAAAAGTAAAAAGCTATTTTATCGAATTTTATATAAAAATGTACGACTAGTAAGAAAAATAGAAAGACAAACTGCCAACGTTCGGTGTTATATTAATGGTTCTTCTGATTGTCTTTTTCGCAGGAGAAGCAAAAAGTCACTACGGAAGTAAAAAGTTAGATTTTATAGACGTCACGTTATATTTTTTATTTAAAATATCTTGGACAGAAAAAACGGCAATTTAATTAAAACACATGCGAATGAGAAAATAGCTATTTACGTTACTAGACCGGAAAATGGTATTTTACGGGTCGACGAAAAACATTTACAGGGCGAGCCGTAGGCGAGTCCTGTAGTTTTGAGGAGACCCGTAAAAATTATTTCCGGTCGAGTATCGTACATAATTTTTTTTTATTGACCGGAAAAAAACTGTGTAAATTTTTAGTGTTATATTTAAACGACAATAAGGCAAATACAACGAGGTTCATACCTTTCTTTACTCTTAGTGGGCAATAAATTGAAAGTCACCTTGGACGCTGCTTCAATTATTTCATCTGGATTTTCCATGTCTGACTCCATTTTGGCAAAATAATGCTTTCTTTACTTTACAATATCTTGAACTGTCAAATAGTAACAATTGAACTCTGACAATTTTTGTCATGGCTAACAGGATTTTTTGATATCAGGGACCGGAAAGTAACTGAGAGATCGGAAAGTAAACTAGGGACCGAAAAGTAAATTGGTCCTGTAAAATAGCATTTTCCGCTTAAAAATTGAGTGAAAAATTCAATTTTCCGGTCAATTAAAAAAAAGTATATTAATAGTATTGTAAATACTTTAATTTATACAGGGTGCTTCATAAGTGCGTCGGGCTTCTATAGCGCCTAAACTATGACAGTTAGAAATTTTGTTCAAAGAAGTATAATATAAGAAAATATTTTGTACATATACAGGGTAGTCAAATTTGCCCTACCAAAATTTGATATTTTTTTAATAAAACACCCCAAATATTTTTATATATTTGGGTCCTTTTTATGTTTGTCTATACATTATTTAACTTATTAATTTATAATTTTTTAAAAGATTTAAAATATTTACAAAAACATATATACAGAGAAAAAAATCCAAGTCGATGAAAAGGTTAATGTATCTATTATACGATTAAATTTAATCGTATAGGGCCAAAAAATACCCTTATCTGAGTTTTTTAATAAACAGGGTGTTCAAAAATATCCTCCAAATATTCAAAAGTTCACACGGTTTTTTCTTGTTTTCTTTTTAAACCAGTATATTAATATTTAGTCTGACAAAGCTTTGGTGGATAAACAGACAGATTAATAATAGACCTAAAGCCTGTACCGCCCTTTATTTTTAAGTTACTTTGACGTTTTAAAAATTTCCCCTTTTAGAGTCATTTTGGGGTAAAAAGATTATTAAAGTTACGATATTAATAGGGTAAGGTAATATAAAATAATATTTTTCTAACGTTTTTAACCGCACATTTTATATTTTAGAAGTGCATATATCATCTTTTGTCACTGTATTCCTAATGATTTTCGCATATCTTCCAAAGATGTTTATTGGCGTCTCTTGAAAAATGAAAAGTAGGCTAGTAGGTATATTGTTTAAATACATTTTCATAGTTTTAAATATTTTTAATCTGCTGGCTGTGATACTTACTTTCTTTGACAATTATTACTACAATGAATTTTAGCAAATATGAGTTGGTTAATTTGTTTATGAAAAGTGAGAAAAATTATTTTTTAGTAAGAATTACGCTGCACGTTTGCCAAAGAGAAAAACTTTCGACCAAAAAAGGGTACAAATAATATTGTGTTGGGATTTTTTAACACGAGGCGAGAAGTGTTTTGTATACAGTGTGTCCACCTAGGTTCTGGTTAGTCCACAAATATGCAAAAATATTTAGAGTGTTTATTTAAATAATAAAAATGCTTTTCTAAGCAATATTTTATAAATTAACAGCTATTTTTACGCCTTAAAACGTAAAAATTGATAATATAACTAATTATGCTATTTAAATTGTTGATTACTTTTTTTCAATAATATTTTTTTAGTAAACATAATTTTTCTAGTTACACAAAAAACACTTAAGCAATTTTAAAAAGTGTAAAATGTACTTTACGATCTTTTTTTATTGGTGGTATATTATTTTTGCTTAGACTTTACATTTTCTTATTTTAATTAAAATAATTAAATATCTTCCCTAATATAAATATTATAATGACTTTTTTTACGTTAGTAATACTTTTTGTCCTTGACAGTAACATTCCAAGCCTATAAGTATACGTTTAGAATCACCCTGTATGCTACTTTTATTTAAATTATTTTCGTTTTAACTTTTTGTTTTTTATGTTATTTGAAATTAGAATCCATTTAAATAGGGTACCCAATTTTTTGTACTTTTTTAACAGTATCAATATTTTTACAGGGTATCGAGTAACTCTACCGACAAACTTTAAGGAAAGATTCTCTAAAAATAATAGAAGAAAAATCTTTATACATGGTGATCATTCTTAAATCGGCACTATTGCTAACTTCCCTATTATTGAAGATACGAAGTCGGTTAAGTTAGTAAAGTTGTGCCAACAGAATAACAATTAAACATCGGGTTTTTGACCTATTGCAAAAAATGTACTTTTTTTAAATGAAACACACTGTATCTTTATTTTAATAATCTAATAAAGACCTTAAAATGTCCACATATATCCAATTTTTAATAGTCTTGGAAATATGGCCATCCTCAGGAATTTTATAGTAACCTAACAATTTAAAAATAAAACACTCTGTATATTGCATCACCATTTTTGAAGATAATTTAAAAATAACCACTTTGATATGTCTATCTCTTACAGTTTTGAAATTAGAGCCATCCAAATTTAAAAAATAGTAGATATAGTGTCTATTCGATCTTCGACCCTAAACTGTACTCCTTATTACGGTATTTTTCCAAACCTCTTTAAAATATGTGTTCATTGTTTATGCAATATAAAAAGTGTTTATTTAAAGAAATCCTAGTTTCATATAAAATACCTGAGAAATCCCATATTTCCAAAACTATTTAAAATTGGATTTATTTACGTATAATTTTTTTATAGGTGTTTCCTAGACATATTAAATAATAATGTAATATACAGGGTATTCATTAAAAAAAAATGAAATAGGTCGTAAACCCCTGTTCAATTGTTTTTATTGTTGGCAGCACGTTAATCAGCAAAAAGAATACAACAACTTTACTAATTTAACCGAATTTGTACATATCTTTATTAATAGAAAAGTTGGCAATAGTGCCGACTTAAGTTTGATCACCCTGTATAAATATGTATCACAGACTTCATACCTTTAAAACTACAGGTTTATAACACATTTAGCAGTGTCGTTCGTAGGGCTTTTAGGCTATTTATAAAAAAATAATAATTGGCATGTGCAATTATGTAACTCCACAAAGGATAAAACCCATAAAGTACTAACATGTCGAGGGTATGTAAGATAAAGTAGTAGTAAAGGTTTTAAAAGAAAACATTTTACAAAAAGCAGGTAGCACTGTTTAGAAATTTCTAAAAAAAAACAAAGCGGAAAATTATATGCAAATAAATCAAAAGCGAATAGGGCTAGATGTGTAAAACGCTTTCTCTCTTACTGCTTACTTTGACAAGCCTTCGGTGTGCTTGATAAAAGGTTTTTTTAAATCTATAATCGTTAACAAAAGAATAATGTGATTAAATAGTACTTGTATTGCTCAAAAGGCCGAAGCAATCATAGTACTGAAAGCAATGCCAGCACACTGCGGCCGGCGCAGCGACACAATCTAATACACAACCCCCCTACTTGACGTCGTGGCATTCGATCAGAGGTGGGCATTTTCTGCGGCGTTTGGTAATATCTGTCTGTTTGTATTTATTCTTACAATCTTTATGAAACGTAGACCTAAGGTTTCCAAACGGCGCTTTGACTTACCCCTCCAAACAATGTGGCAACAACGGTGTATGTCTATTTTTTTTTACCTTTTTATTTTTAATGGGTATCTCTTGTTGTAACACAAAAATCCTATCCCTAGATTAAATTTAGCCAATCTGTATAGTTAATAGCAAGATTTCCCTTCGTATTCTGCCAGTCAAATTGCGTTGGCATGATTTACTACCGACTTCTAAAGCGGTCGACATTTCAAGACGATGAAAGGGTTCCCCAAACCTATTATAATATATAAGTTGTTGGCCCTAGTTTATCTTGCTGATCCGAGTATAAGGATTTTACTGTAAAAAAATAGGGTGGTAATATACAATAAATAAACAGGAATATTTCAGTATCTCATTTTGTTAGGACTAGGTTACAGACCAACTATTACAGGACTAAAGTAACAGCTTTTATTTAAAAACGGAGATGTTCAGTTACAAATATTTTAGGACAAAAGCAAAAAACGTTTGAGAATAAATCTCTTTCAACTTAAAGTCTAAATTTAATAAATTAAAAGTTTTTATGGCCGTTAAAATATTGTTCCAAAACACCTCGTATAAAAACACGTGTCTTCGTTTTTATACCTTTATTAACAATGGAACGTAACTATGGTTACAACAACGACAAAATCTTCTCTTGTCAATGTCTCGAAGTTTACAACACAAAAGTCGAATTTATACTAACTGATCGGAGGTTTCCCGTCGCCCTTTTATAGTATGGTGGAAGAGTAAAGAATGATCTAGAATCTTCGAGAAATATCGTGAAAATTCCATAGTACAGGATGGCATAAAGGTTCTCAATGGATAATTCGGACGTTTTCGGAAACCTTCGAAACTGATGAAAGAACTTGGAAAATCTAAGGTAAATTATTCAAATAAATTATCAGACTAAATTAAAAGGTCCTAACTTTATACAATTCTATAAACTAACACTTATTTTTATTGTCCGTAACATTGCCCCCTCCCAAGTTTTGATCGTCTCGATCAAGTATCTTCACGGTCTTAATAGCGGCTTAGCATTTTTAGATGTACTTCTTTTATTATGCCGTGTCACCACTTTACATGACTTCCGTAGTTTCGGTATACCCCCTTGATTCTTCTCGTATTGTATAACGAAACGTCTTTACCTTCTTCTGAGTCTTCAAACCTTGCTTGATTAATGCTCTCTGAACTTGGCGGTAATATGACATCTTCTGCAAGTACCACTTCTCGAATTGTTGTTTCTTTACTTTTTGGAAATCTCATCACAATTTCCTCATTGTTAGTTCTCAGTACCCGTTGTGGAAGGTCTAGTACAAACTTCTGATTTTTCATAATGTCAAGGCCGAGAACAACTTCGTCCATTATATCGGCAACAAACACAACGTGTGTAAATGTTGTTGTTCCTAGGGTAATTCTAGCTTCGTGTATGCCTTGAACTGGTATGACTTCACCATTGGCAGTTTCCAAAATATAATTCTTCTCAGGTCGGCATATTATGCAGTGGCATATGATGTTTGGCCTCACGATGGTATGTGTAGAACCAGTATCTAGTACCATCTCACATTCTCGACCGCATAAATTTCAAGGTACTACCAAGCTGGAACCATTGTTCTGTAACCGGGATACCCTAATTGTTGTTGTTGATGGTTCTTGGTAACACTTAGCCAGGTCTCGCCCCTTGAACTGGCAGTCTTCTGCACTACTGGAAGAGGCCTAAAAACTGGAGCAATTTCTCTGTATATGCCCCTCTTTACCACACTTCCAACAACGAATGATATTTCTTCTTCTAAATGTAACTCTGTTGTCTTTTTCAGTTTGTTGATTACGTATGATTTCTTGCAACTCCTGTATCACTCTGGTCAAATTATTATTTGGATTGCCATCTTTTGGTGGATAATTTGTTCTTCCAAGTGTTGCCTGAGTTCTGGATGTCCGCTTTGCTGTTTCAAACTGAAGTGCGTAAGCAAGAGCTTCAGAAATTTTCTTAAGCTTGGCCATTCTTAATGCTTGACTCATATCTGGATCACGTAGACCTTCAATAAAACTGCCAACAGCTAGTTCTTGTTTTATTTCTTCCGGGTAGGCTGGATATGACAGGTTAATTAGATGTACAATATCTGCTTCATACTCCTGGAGACTTTCGTTGTATTTCTGTCTTCGTCCATGGAGGTGCGCCTTATAGACTTCTTGTAGATGGGTTTCGCCGTACCTTATCTCCAGAAACATGACAATCGATTCATAATCGGACAACTTTTCTTAGGGAATGTTTCTTAACACCTCCATGGCTTTTCCTCGAAGAACAAGTACAAGAGCTCGTGCTCTTTCTGTTGGGCTCCAGTTGTTGCCGTTTGCAGCTGCTTCAAATTGTCCAAGGTACGTAACCCACGGTACCTTTCCGTCAAAAGTTGGTGGTTTCATAACAGTTGCTGGAGTACCACATCCTGAGACTACACCTGTACTGGCAATATTTTTAATTTGCTGCTGTAATTGTTGAACTTCCTGTTGCATTTGCTCTTTGACTTGTTGAACTTGATCTTGGACTAGTTGCACTTGACTATGAACCAATTGTACAGTCTGCTGCATTTGTTCTTTCACTTCTTTAACATCCTCTTTGGTAAGTTTTAACTCAAGCAACATCATTTCATCTTGACCGTTATAAAATATCCCCTTTAGATTTTCTCTGATCTTCACCATCATCTCTTTTAATTCTTGCTTCATTTCTTCTTGACTGGCTCGAATTTCAAGCTTTATTTCTTTTATACTGGACTTCATTTCGTTTTTAAAGTCTTCTTGTTTTTCTATCATTAGTTTCATAAGTGCACATATTTCCTCCATAGCTTCAGTCTGCTTTCTTGCTCCTACTGGCATCCAATATTCGTAACCACTTCGGCTTCCTTGGGTAATTACGTTCCGCTTCTGACACCAAATGTTTCAAAACACCTCGTATAAAAACACGTATCTTCGTTTTTATACCTTTATTAACAATGGAACGTAACTATGGTTACAACAACGACAAAATCTTCTTTTGTCAATGTCTCGAAGTTTACAACACAAAAGTCGAATTTATACTAACTGATCGGAGGTTTCCCGTCGCCCTTTTATAGTATGGTGGAAGAGTAAAAAATGATCTAGAATCTTTGAGAAATATCCATCCAAAATTCCATAGTACAGGATGGCATAAAGGTTCTCAATGGATAATTCGGACGTTTTCGGAAACCTTCGAAACTGATGAAAGAACTTGGAAAATCTAAGGTTAATTATTCAAATAAATTATCAGACTAAATTAAAAGGTCCTAACTTTATACAATTCTATAAACTAACACCTATTTTTATTGTCCGTAACAATATATTTTGTAATAATTTCCTTTATTATTATTTATTTTTCATAAAATAAACAATTATTTTAAATATTCTAATTTTTTTATAACTTAAACTGTTATATTTTGTGTTTTTTAGGTTGTTACAATGTAACGGTTTAGTGTTTTACACTAAAATGTTTTGTTAGCTACGGCACGTAGACCCTAAAAAAACTTCAGGTGAGTATCTGGACACTTAATCGAATAATAACACAGGCCGTAAAAAAAAGAAGATGGTGCTCCAAAAATGGACCGAGGTATCTTTATGTTTTTGGGTCGCTGTATTCAACTCTGGGGTCGGTTTGACCCCATCAGGTCATGCTCTAGGTCATTTTAAGCTCAATTACAGACCTACAAAAAAAAGTTACTGTTCCGAAGAGCTAAACCATGGTATCTTTACGTTTTTAAGGTCGCTTAATCCAAATCTGAGATTGGCCAGACCTCATCAGATTATGATCAAAGTCAAATTATTAATTTTTATTCAAAATAGACCACAATCGTGGTTTCTTCCTGTTTTTGGAGTCGCTGAATCCAAATCAAGGGTAAGTTTGACCCCATCAGGTCAAGATTAAGGTCATTTTAAGGTCAGCAAACTAAATATCCTCAAAATATCAGCGTCAGCGACCCCGACAACATAAAGATATTATGATTGTGGTCTGTTTTTCGACAAATTTTGATCATTTAACCTTTATATAACCTTGATCTTGACCTAATGGGGTCATAGCAGATCTGAACAACCAATTCCATATAAAATATATCCAATAAATTCTATAAAAATCAAGTAACAGTATCGGCATTGACAAGAGAATTAGTAAATAATAGACAACATCATAATAACACGCATAAACAACTATCCCACAAATTATTTTTTTATTTCAAAAACTAGGATTAATATAATAATATACTTACCGTTTTGTTTTAAAATAAAACAACACCAAAATTATATATACAGTGTGTCCCAGGATAGGTGTTACAAGAGGACAAATGGACCTAAAATTTTCGAATTTTTAAACGTTCTTTTGGGAAAACTGGTCGCATGGTCCAAAACTAATAAATACATTTTTTTGCGATTGGTAATATACAGGATAAGTTATAACTAAAAATATGAAAAATGACCAAGATTTAAGTACCTTTATTTTTAAAAATAGAACAAAATTTATAGTTAAAAAATAAAAAACATTTTTGTCAATTTATTTCATTATGCGTTAACAGTTTTTAAAATACTTGGCCTAAGGCAGCGAATAATAAAAATATTTAAAGGTATTAAATTTTCTTTTAAATTTTGCTTTCTCTTGCCAATTTTTTAAGTTTTAATACTTTAACTTTAAATTTTACCGTAAAATTTAATTCTTCACAACATTTACTATACAATTTTGTTCTATTTCAAAAAAAAGTAGTTAGCTTCTGGGCATTTCTCATATTTTTAGTTATAACTTCTCCTGTATAATACCAATTGGAGTAAAATTTTGTATTTATGTGTTTTGGTCCATTTGTCCTCTTGTAACACCTATCCTAGGGTACACTGTATACCTGTGATTTAACTTTTACATTTAAATTTTTTTTTAAAATACATAAGACAATGTTAATAAAGATAAATAAATGTTGATCATACATAAAAATTGTATGAAAATATAAGTATGTATAAATTATAGTTAATTTATAACAGATATTTAAAAAAAAAAAAAAATTTTAAAACAAAATAAAAGAAAAAGAAATGAAAAACCAAGGAGACAACGACAAACTTGGTCTTAAGTGCGCTACTTCTGCACCTGTTGCTAGTCTTTGTACTTGAAAACAATTTAGGTAGTTTTTTTGTTAACTTTTTCCTACAAATACCATATGAAACAACAAAATTAATAGCTAAAATACGCATATACCAATAAGTTTCTATGGTCACCACCGAAAAACATCGAACCGTTTAAAACAAGAATTACATAAATCACCCAAAAGAAGCTGAACAACACGCTTCGGCTTTCCGGCTTGTTACCATGTTTAGAGTCCTGAACAAGGTAAACAGTGAAATAAATCAAATATTTAAGTTGTAATTTATGTAAAATGTAACATATATGCTACTAATAAAGCAATGTTTTAAGTTAACTAATGGGGTCAAGAGGTCAATATGACTGCCGATTCAGCGACTCTAAAAAACAACACATTGTAGTCTATTTTTAATAAACTTTGATAATTTTACCTTGATATTACCTTGACTATGACCTGGTGGGGTTAAGAGGACTCCGGATTCGGATTCAGTGATTCAAAACACATAAAGATACCATAATTGTGGTCTATCTTCGCTAAGTTTTAATGATTTATTCTTAAAAAGACCTTAAGCGTAACCTGATTGGGTAAAATCGACCAACACCTTCTGATTCAGCGACCCGAAAACATAAAGATACTCTGGTCTTTTTTCGAAGAAAAAACTATTTTTTTTTGTGGGGAACACCACGATTTTGGGGATTTACTTGAGCGTCATACAGACCTTTTGGGATGCAAAGCTTAGATTATAAGAAAAAAAGTTATATAATGTATAAACTTTCATTGGTGGGAAAAGCGGCTATACATTTTTAAATATGTCAAAAAAATACTGTTCTTATTTCTGCTTGTGGAAATCGTTTGGATTGTATCAAATTATATATTTTTGTAATCCCTAAATTATTTTTTTCAAAATAAAAAAAAATAGCCATGTTCTATAATGTAAAAGTAACGTATTTTTACAACTTTGTAGCCCTTCGCTTTCTTTACGTCACTCTTAAATTGCCAGATTAGTGAGATATCCAATGTTTAGCATGTAAATAACTTACCCCACCTTAATGTAATGCGTTTAAAAAATTTTAATGTTAACATTTTTGTTTTTTACGAGGCTTATATTTAGTGTAGGTATTTAACCGGGTACAAGGTATTCTCCGGTATAATAATCTGCTGCGCGCTAGTAAATCCCTAAATCCCCTTTTGGGCTCCTCTACCATTTGAATGGACAGGTATTCGAAAAGACGATTTTTTGACTTGTCAATTTTTTAAATGGGTAATTTTTCATATTTATATTACGTAATTTTTAAACATGTTAACCTATTTATTTAGTTAAAAGGTGCCGTTACCCTTTTAAATTAAATATACAGGGTGAAAATACTTTATACCTTAAAATCCTAAAATTGTTAAAAATGCCGGATCACCATTTATTGCTAAGATAATAAATCTCAAAATTTAATTGTCAAAATGCCAATCTGCCACTGATCTTTTTGTGTTATCCGTTTGAAAACAGCTGTAAGCAAATTTAGGATGTGACAAGGTCAATGATCTTATAAAAAAATGTCAAATTTATATTGTTCTTGACAAGTTTTTTATGAACCTATTGTGTCAATAAAAAATATTTAATTAGGCTTGATTTACCTTTAAATAGAGCATATGCTTAAAATGTCCTCCGTTTGCTTTCAACATGCATTTATTTTCTGCTCAACTCAATTTAAATCCAATAATGGATTCACTAAAAACAAACACTTTCATAATAGAATGGCCTTTGTTTTTACTTTAATTTTTAATTTTTTTAAAAACCTTTTTACTTGTTTTTAAAAGAGTCAAACCTAATTTAACAAAACTTTGGTAAAGGTGTAAAACATTATACCAAACGACATTTATACTAAAATTATTACAGAAATCAATATTACCGACTGGGTAAACATGCTCGTACAGGAGTGCATTTAGAATGAACGCCTGGTAAAATGCTTTCCTTTTTCCACTTAATTTTACATATGAGAGATAGCAAGAGACAAGAAAAAACGAAACTACTGTGGGATGCGGTCTACTGCAGCCATCTACATCATTTTTTGGATGTTGATATTACCAGATCGACGAGATTTCATTAAAAAGTGAAAACTTTGAGCGGTACGGAACGGTACGGGTCAGTCGGGGTTTGGCGTAGAGACGTGGGACGTTGGACGTTGTGCATCAGTCAAAGCAGAGACGTGGGACGTGGCGCAGTGAGACTGCCGATGCGTGACGATATGGTAGACGACGCGCCTTAACTAAATGTATGTGTATTTTGTTTATTTGTTTAAATGAGTTTTGCAGATTTAGCACTCTTGTTTAATTTTACCTTACCAAATAATCATTTTTACCTTTATTGTTTATTTTGGAAGTGAATACACTTTAATTACTTTACTTCATAGTTTGTCTATTTTAAAAGCAAATAAAGGGGGAGTTTAAAAGAAAAGTAACATCAGTGTCTATTTTATTATAAAAGTTTGAGGTACTAAAAGTGACCTTTTATACATTTTTGTTTCGTAAAAAAGGCAGTACTTTTCTTTCGATTATACACAAAAATAGGTAAATATAGATATAAAATTTGAAGTAAGTTAATATACAAAACTAACATTTGCTTTATATCAAAGGTACTATTGGACATTTTATACCTTTATAATTTTTAAAGTGACTAACAACCACACCAAATTTGTAATTCAAATCCATCAAATTAAGAAGAACATTGACATAAATTTAATAATTACTTTAAAGGTCTCCATACCAACCGAGGACTATCATTTACAACAGTCACTAGTCTAATACTTGAAATTTCATGTTACTAATTTTCTGACTTTATTATATTGTAATATTATGTTTATTCAACATAAAGTCATTGTTTTTCCCGTCATAGAAATAATAATATATTATTTAAGGGAAAAAAATTGTTAATGGAAAAATTGTCTATGATTTTCCCCTTGTATATTAAGTATATATTTTAAGTGTGGTAATTTTAACATATAGTAACCCCCAAAGAGTTGGACACATATATTTTTTTCTATTATTATAAAATTATTTAGTAATTATTATCAAGTAACTCAAAATTAAATAATGATATCCGGTTAATGGGCGTGGGCACTATAGAGCGTTTGAGAAAATTTTGGACAAAATTAGATATTTTAAGAAGTATGAGTAGTAGATATTTAATTTTTGCACAAAAATGTAGCTGATAGAATTATCTATCCCAAAAAATAGTCTCCAAAAAAAAGTCATAGGGGCACTGTGGTTATATCTAAGTAAAGTCTGACATTTTCAAAAAAGTCTTGTATTGCTCTGCAAGCATCAAAACATGTACAAAATATTACAAATGGTATCAAATCAAAAGTAGGCTTTAAAAACTTTTGAACATTTATAGTATTTTTTTCGACGACTTTTATTTGCCCAGTTAGAGGTTAAAACCAGACTGGTTATCAATTTTTTTAATATACAGGGTGTTACAGAATGTTGTGAGAAAAAATAAGGGGCAGATTAAACTATTAAAAATAAGTATAAGAGTTTATATAAACTTGGGTCCGCAAATTCCTTGTTCTGAAGATACAGGGTGTTAAACTTGTAAATTTTTTTTTTATATATCTTAAATATATTTTACCCAATTTTGCTTAAATTTGACAATGGTATTTGTGATATTAAGGAGGTACTTTTTCTAATTTAATTACGTGTTCAAGTCCAGTGGCGTCTCGAGAAATGATACGTCGCTGACTGTGTAAATGCGTGTAAAATTTTTGTGCTTTTCTTAGAATAAGCAAATAAAAGATATCCTTTCTTTGTCTCCTAATTTTGGTCGTATGTTGTTAAAAAAAAATTAAATCTACTTAATTGCCTATTTTTAAACCTTAAAGGAAGGCATTGCGGAAGCAAAATATCAATAATGTTTGCACAAATTATTGGTAAAACAGCAATTTACTTTTAATTTATCCAACAAAATACAATACGACGGCATTATGAAAAAGACTAATAAAAAATAAGTTCTTAATAATAAATTATTTATAATAAAAACATTTCTTAAATTAAAAGAATAGAAGTTTTAGTTAAAATTTTTGGACTAAATATAAACCTTATTTATATAGGTATTTATTATTGTTATTACATATGTGATAATGAAAAATTATAGATCCTAATTTTTAAAAGAAAAGCTTTCCACATTGAATATTTTATGGTCTAAAAATATGCAATTAAGTGGTTATGTTTTTCCTCTTAAACTAAACAACATACGAAAAAATAAAGAGGCATAAAAGCTGTATTTTTATTTTCTTAATCTAAAAAAACCACAAAAAATTTACACGCATTTACACAGTCAGTGGCGTACCATTTATTGTTATAAATATTCCTTCATTTGCTGCTCGAGACGCCACTGGACTTGGAAACGTAATTAAGTTAGTGATAAATTGCCCCCAAATCAAAATTAGGTAAAATATTTTAAGATATTAAAAAAATCTTTCACAAGTTTAACACCTGTATCTTGAGAACGAGGAATTAGCGGACCCAAAACTTTTTTCATATTTTTAATAGTAGAATCTGCCCTTATTTTTTAACACTCTGTATATAAAAAAATTGATAACCAGTCCAACCACAAGGCCCTTACGACTTTTATTTGGATACTATTTTTCTGGGATAGATAATTACATCAGCTACATTTTCGTGCAAAAATTAAATATCTAAGACACATACTTCTTGAGATATTTAATTTTGTCCAAAAGTTTCCTATAGTGCGTCGGTAGGGAAGATAACACAGCCCCACAAAAGTAAAAAGTTGGTGGTCCGAAAGACCAGACCATGGTATCTTTTTGTTTTTGAGGTCGCTAATTTCGAATTTGGGGTCTATTTGACCCTGTCAGGTCAGAGTCGAGGTCTTTTCAAGGTCAGATCATCAAAATTCATCGAAAAGGGACCACAATTCTGGTATATTTATGTTTTCGGGGTCGCTACATCCGAATCCGTGGTCAAATTGACCATATAAGGTTAAGATCAAGGTCATATCAAGGTCAAATTTCAGAAGTTATCGTAAATGCACCGAACTTATGATATTTTGGAGGTTTTACGATTTGCTTAATTTGAATCCGAAGTCAAATTTACAACCCCCCGGAGTCGAATTAAGCGACCCCAAAAACATAAAGGTACCATGTTTGTGGTCTATTTTAAATAAATTTTGATAATTTGACTTCTAAATGACCTTGACCGTGACCTCATGGGGTCAAACCGATTTTTGATTCGGATTCAGTGATCCCAAAAACATAAAGATACCACGTTTGTAGTCTATTTTCGTTAAATTTTAATTATTTGACCTTAAAATGACCTTAATCATGACCTGATACGGTCAAAGAGACACCAGATTCGGATTTAGTGACCCCAAAAACATAAAGATATTATGGTCTAGTCTCGGACTACCAGTTTTTTTTTTTGTGTGGCTGTGTAATTAATAAAAATTACAATAAAAAATTTAAAAAGTGGTTAGTTGGCTCAACATCCAAAAAAGTTATGGGAAAAAAATGTTTACAATTTAATTTTGGGCCGATATGCAAACTTCAAATTAAAAATTAAAACAAAAATAAGAAAATAAATTTTAAAAAAACAATTCCTATTATTTCTTTGAAACAAGTTTTTGAATATAAAGTTATAAACCAATTCAATTTATCATGATTTTTGTATTTTATTTTATAAAAAAAAATATATATAAAAAATGGAATTTGGCAAGTACCCTATGTGTGCTGTTTTTTTAAGAGCTGTATTAATGTATTAGAATTAAAATATGGTAAGCCATGGCAGAAAATACCATTTTTATTAAATACTAGCTGACCCATTTCCATTAAATACTAGCGGACCCGTGCCCACTTCGTTGGGCGTTAATTATATTTTTTCTAAACTTTTTGTTTAATCAAAATAATTTCCTGAATAGTGTAGCTTTTTAGCTTTTTGACTCTAAAAGAATTTTCATGATCGGTTCATTATTTTTATATATATATATATATATATATATATATATATATATATATATATATATATATATATATATATATATATATATATATATAGACAACTTGCTTTGAGCGGGAATCAAACCCGAGCCGCTTACGTGACAAGCCGACATTCTACTACTAAATACTGAACCACTGCGGCTCATATAAGAAATATCAGACATAATATCTTTCTGCTAACTTTATACACATGTCATTATTTTTCTCAGAATTTTTTTAAATATGATACATTATAGCCTTTAGCACTCCAAAAAGTTTAGCTTTCTATTTGTGAAAGAGTTTTTATGATCGGTTTAGTATTTCCGAAAATTAGCCCTTACAAACTTATAGTTTATTTATGATAGCCGACCTGTGCCCACTTCGTTAGGTGTTAATATCTGAACTTTTGTTTAATCATAGTAAAATATAGCCTACGGCACTCGTGTATAGTGTAGCTTTTCGCCTGTGAAATAATTTTTATAATAGGTTCAGCACTTTCGAAGATTAGCGGCTACAAACAAACAAACAAACAGTGTTACAAATTTTGTATCTTTATAATATTAGTATGGATATAATATTATTAAACATTACCCGTTTTGTAAATTAGTTCTGGTTTAATTAAATTTGAGTCACGCAACAATCTCTTACTAATACACAAATTATATTTCACATTTTATACCAAATATATTTAGAACATAGATAGGTAGGCTTTAGGGCAAATAAAAAACACATTAGTCATATGATCCATCTGGTTTAGTTTTTAAAATTACAATATAGCTCTTAGAAAAACAGCTGTACACACAGATTAATGGCCAAATGGCATTTTTTAATTTTTTAGTTTTAAATGTAAAAGAAAACAAAAAATTGTGGTAATTTAAGTCTATGCATGACTTTATGGTTAAAAAACTTGTTAGAAAATAACAGATTCTTTACTACTATAATAATTTTTTGTTTTTTAATTATTTTATAGGTTTGTCTAAAGTTATTAAGGAATTATTGGAATACATATAAGGTCTAGCAGTTATAAATTCAGCAGTATTTTGACATTACGCATGCTCAGTGGTGGTTTAATATTAGGGACAATTTATTTAAGTTACTGCTAGACTTTAATAGTGCCAAAATAAAGTCGGTCGTTTGCCTACCTTATTTTGATATTTGCAAACGAAATGAGGTTAAGGTTTAAAATAATCTTTGTTTATTTACAAATTTTGTTTTCAATGAACTAAAAAAATGGAGACTTCTTTTTTAGTAACTATACAAAACTAATACATAAAATAGACTATAAATAAAAACAAATAATATTATATTTTTAGGTTAGAAATAATGCAAGCTTGTTACGCTGACCAATAACACTTTTTCAACTAGGCGCGTTAAGGTTTTGCAGAAATAAAATAAGGAGTTTTCCTTAATACTGCTAGCACTATTTGCTCTTTCCAATAATTCCCTATTATTTTAAATATTAAAAATAAATCCTTTACTGATATTTACTTATATATATATATATATATATATATATATATATATATATATATATATATATATATATATATATATATATATATATATATATATATAAATATTTAATTTTAAAAAATAAAAGTGGTTAGTTTTAGGAATTTTTTTATATTTTTAGTACTACTCGCCCTGTATAATACCAATTAAAGTAAAATTGTGTATTTACTACTTTCGTCCATGCTCCCAGTTTTTTAAAATTTTGTTTTATAATTCAAAGTTTTGGTCCATTTGTCCTATTGTAATAACTATCCAGGGACACACTGTATTATTCCTTTTTCTACAACTTTAAAAAAATATGTTTTTTAGATCGGTATTATTATTATAAAGTACTTTATTTAAGTACACTACATAAAGTAAACGATGCTTTTTTTACACTTTAACTTAGTATTATGTTTTAATGCCTGCTACAATTTATTTAAATACAAATTTATGCATTGCATCTGTAAACGCAACATCAACTTAACTAAGGGTTAGTCACCTTTGATTTCGCCACTATTTCGTTTAGTTTATGTGACATTTAGTTGTATATTTGGCAATCTGCGGATAAATTGAAAAGACACTATTAAAATTATTACTAAGGCCCACTTTAAATAAATGAAGGTTGAAATTATTTGTTTTTTATTTTGAATTTTATTTTCTTAAGTTAACTTTTTGAATGTGTTATAGTGACTCAAATTCTTTTTCTTGAAAACAAAGCTCCATACGAAAAATAACCAGCAGACTTATGTTATTTGTTATTTGAGAAACTTAAAAGAAACTTATATTTAGTATTACACAAAGATAAAACCCTTTTACAATCTCTGATGATTATCTCTAATACCTTCACCATGTAATCTTAGTGATTACATGGTGAATAGTAAAACAGTCTGTTGTTACCACAAGACGTGTTTGGTAAAGTAAACATACAAAAACAAAAGAATGATAATAAAATTTACTGCAGAAACTGCTTGACTAAACTTTTTAGGTATTGAGCCAACTAACCTCACATTTTAAACCTTAAATTTAATTTTTAATTATTATGTCCCCAACCGACGCGACGCCCATGAGCTGGGTATGTATATTGCGTTTTAGGTTACACGATAAGCAAAGCCGATTTTTCCAAAAAGTTCTTTAGTATTTAAAAAAATCCATATGTGTTTAACTCTTTGGCAGTCACTGTTTTTACCAGTAGCAAGATTTACCCCCATCATGTGACATTGGCCTGTAATATTTTAAACCCCATGTTTGAAAATAGGTGAATTGGTTAGGTTGGTAATGTCAACTAACCAGCTCGCTTATCAGATTTGGCTTCAATTAACCCTCTTTGTACAGATTAATGAACGCAAGACCTGGCTACGGCATCTACAGTTTTAAATAAAATTTAGGATCTGACTATTAAATATCTTTTTGAAAGATTCCTCATATATATTTTTTTACCTACGTGTAAAATGCTAACAAGCAAAAACTTTTAACTTTTAATTTTATTAAAAAAATGCGTTTCTTATTTTATTATGTATTGTTATTATCGTTATCAGGACATTGAATTTAGCTGTGTAAAAATTTTCATCATTAAAATTTAAACTTAACTTGGTTTGTATTTAAGCGAGTAAAAAATTATAGGTTTAAAAAGTTGTTTATTTACCTATTAATTTGCCGTCAATTAATTTAATTTAATCAACACGAAGCCTCAGATACCAGTTTAAACTACTAAAACACAATATGCACGACATTTTATTTATTATTACTCATGGTCTATCATTTAAACAAACCGAATCTACCATAGTTCTTGATTGGCAATCATTAAAAAAAGTATATTAAATAGTGGGTAATTATTTTTTAAAGAGTTAGTTAAAGTTACTTTGCCTTAAGGCAATATTACGCAGTATTATTATAAATATATAAAGTTTATTTTATATAAACGAGCCAGCCTTAATAATTAATATACACATAATAAAAATTCTGAAACACCTTTTTATTTTTAGGGAAACACATTTTTGTGTCAAAATTTACTTGTTTAGGGTTATCCCCTCCCCTCACCAACACAAACGTCGAAAGTTTAAATGGGTAGGCTGGTTAAGTGTTACCTTTTCTTAAATGGTTAAAAATTATCTTTTAACAAAAAAATTTTAAAATCGGTTTAGTAATTCCTAAAAAATTTACTCAAAAGATCGGGGTCCCTAGCGAGTGGCTCACCCATTTAACTTTTTTATTGTTTAAAATATCAATGTACATTGTTTCATAATTTAGTTGTTTTTTTGGTTCCTGTTTAGCCGCAAACCACCCAAACTTTTTATTTTAACAATATTTACTCTGGATACGCTATGTTAATGTCAAATGTTTCGGGTATCGGACTGGGCGAAAGCGTCAGTTATTTTGGCAGACAAGTTTACCACAATGTTTTAAATGCAATTTTTAAAGTCGCGAAACCCGCCTAGTGCGATACCCGAATCATGTGTTTAGGCCTTATGGTTTTATGGCTATTACCCTCACCATTTTTACCACAATAGTAAAAAATTGCATATAAAGCATTGTGGTAAACTTGTCCAACAAAAAGTGACTTGTCTGACACCCAAAAGATTTGGCATTGACAAGCTGGGTTAAAGCGCCGCTTTTATATTTGGCGGAAAGAATATTCGTAGCAGACTCGTCAAAAGAAACTCCTTAAAAGGTTCTTATTGTAAAGTCTATTTCATTACTAGCCCAGGCACTATAAAACTTGTTGTTTTAAAAAGCAAAAGAATTTGCTACACACAAATTTTTAGTGCATTTGTAATATATGATTTATCTATGGACTTACTGTATAAAATTCTAAATTGATTAAGTTAAAATCCTACTGTTAAAATTATTTTTAAACTTATTAAAAAAATACCTATGGTATAATAAACAATTTATTTTTAAAATAATTAAGCTTATTTAAAAATTAATTTTAGGTTTTCTAACAATACTTTAACAAAAATTAAATGCAAACAAAGTTTTAAAGTCAGAATTAAAATAGCAAAAATTGGTTCTTCAACCGAAGTTTATAGATCGCTTCCATCGTTAGTGAGAAGTTTTGGAACTTTTACAGAAGTATAACGTAAAAATTGTAAGCTTTAGGAAATTTTAAGAGCTTTTATAAGAATTTGAAAGAAAACTCGGAAATTATCGGAGAGCAAACTTAAAAAAGATATTCGTTTAAAATTTCTAAATTGCTATGACAATGATATTTAAACTTGGGACTTTTTAAATTTTTTTGGTATAGAAAGAAAAAAAATGCATAATTAGGTAAATACTTCTTAAATTTTTAAAATCGAATTCTTATTATATTTTAAAGTCAGTTATTAGCTAAGAGATCTATTAGCTTTTAAGATGTCAAAATACTTAAAAAAACCTGAAATAAATTTTTTAATTATGTTACATTTTTAAAATTATAAAATTGTTTTGTCCGATGTTTGTACAATTTTCCTTTTAAATAATAATAATTAAAAATAATATACATAACAAAACAAGCAGTATTAGTCACGAATGTTTACATGCCGGGATTTAGTAAGATTGTCTCTTTTCCTCACATGCCCTATGCGTTATGTTATTTAGCTCAACCTGTATATTAATATAAGCCATATTGTAACACTATTATAAGTTGGTTTAGATATTTATTTACTGTTATTTTTATCTCTTAAAATATTTTTACATTTACCATTAAAATAAAAAGTTTTGTTTTAAGTTATATTATTTTTGTTCTTTTTATTAGTAAAAATGTGCTTTACCACACTAAATAGAGGGTGGTATATTTTATACACCAATAATAAGTTAAGAGTATTAAAACTACTTTTTATAAATACCGTGTTTTGCTAAATATGCATTTATTGAAATTGTTTAACCTACAAATGATTAAATATTTATTTATTATCTTCCTATTTATTTTATTTGTGGCAAGCGTGGTGTAAGAGCTAACGTATCACCCTTTTTCTCAGAGATCCGGGTTCGAATCTCGGTTTCTTACAATGAGTTTTTGATAGCTCGTCACCTCGCAGTTGATAATGGCAAAGCCCCCGGCCAATCCTAGGTAGTAGTAGTAAAACTAACGTCCGTATTGGCACCGCGTTGTCTAATAGGTGCTGTAAAATGCAAAAACTTTATGTTTCAGCGCTTGGATAACGTTGAAGGAACAGGATAAAAGATGGGTTAAACATTCAATATTTTGGCACAAACGGTACTCCAGTATTTGGGCATTAGCCCTTGTAATATGTAACAAAGATTAAAAACAAAAGCAAAATATTACATAAAAACACAAAAACCCAAACACATTAAAATAGTTTGGCCTCAATGCATCTAGTTCAGTTTTAACATCAATATGTCTTGATTCAGTTTTTGGACGGGAAAATACTTTTATTATACAGTGACTGCCAAAAAGTTGGACACATATGGGAAAAAAATTATTTAAAATTTTTTTGGCTATCACCTCTGCTTATCCAGTGACCAAAAATCAATAATGACATCCGGCTTATGAGCGTCCTTTAGGGAGATAATTAATACAAATTAAATTAAATAAAATTATAATTAATAATAATATTATAAGAGTTATAAATACTTTAAAAGAAATAAAATATTAAAATATTTACTATGTAAAAGCAGAATAGTTCTTCATAATGTATAAAAGTTTTAATTTTATTAAAATGTTAAATAAACTTTTTAATTTTATTCCGGAGAAAAGCCAAATAATATTTTGTTAAGATATTTATTGTTTAAAATATAATTTGGTGTATTAAATTTAGGCCATTTCTTAATTTTACTAGTATAAAAATAAACTTAAACACCTATAGTAGAGTACTACCAGCCATACCAAACATCATCACAAATCGTTTGTTATTTCATTTTTACAAGGAATCAAAAAGTTTGCTGTATATTCTGTAACAACACATTGGGCTTTTTTCCCCTAATAATCAGTTATCATTTATGCTCGGAAATTTTGTTCTATTTTAAATTAAAATAATTAACTATCTTTCTTTGGTAACAGTAGATAACAAATCGAGGTAAAAAGTATTTTATTACTGTCAAGAAAAATGATTTTTAATTTGTCAAATAAGTACGCCACCAGCCAGTAATCGAGTGTAGAGTTCTTACAGAGATGTCTAAAATATCAGATAAGATGTCAAGTTGGCAAACTTTTGAATGTGTCTGATTGTTACAAGAGTGACTTTTACTTTCGGCCCACGGAAGAAAAGTTAACTTTTTCCCGTGGGCCGAAAGTAGAAGTCAAAAATGAGGCACTTTCAAACTTTTAAAAAGTCAGAAAAGTCAAAATTACATACATGGTTGTTAAAAAAAAAACATTTTACTTACTTCTTTTTTTCGTCATTGTCCTTTGCAATAATTTTTTAAGGTTATAGGTTAAAAATCACTCTGTATATAAAACAACTGCTAAAATTTGGTGAGTTTTAATTAATTTACTAAAAACGTGAAAAAATTAATACAAACAAGTTCTGATGTGTGTCTTGGTGACAAGTTGCCTACTAAATCATAATAATTTCCAAAACTACTATTTATAATTTTGCACTATAAATTAAATAACACCTCAACAAAAAATGTATTTCATTGATTGACACTAAAAGATGTACTCTATTGGTTTAAAAAGTCAGAAAAAGAAATTCCTAGGTATTCATTATTAATATAAAGTGCTTAAAATATAAGTGTAAAGTCCTTGTGGCCATATGGCAACACTAGGACTTTCAACTACTACATTTTTTAGACATAGTCAAATCTTTTTTTATAGGTGTAAAGCTAAATTTATGTATTAAAAAAATATACATATACATTTTAGTAGTAAGATGCAGGGTTGGACAATAATACTGTAACCATTGAGTTAACTTTACATGAAATAGAACTACTAAACCCAGTAAAGCGATTATTTCAATCTAAGCAAAAAACAATTTAAATAAGCAAGAAATTTGCAAGGGCAAAATATAATTCTTCAATAAAGGACCTCATTCCGTAAACAAGGATATAAATATAAACTAAGGTGTCGTATAGCATTACGCGAAAAATGGTGGTAAAACCTATAGCTGATATAAATAGGATAAAACTGAAAGAATATTATGCCTTCTTTGTGCATCAAATACAATGTTGATTTATGTTTAACATGTAATAGCGGTTTTTACACAACGTCTTAACAATACTATCTTTTTTCTTTCTATAAATAACTTTACATAAAAACCTTTTTTAAATGTTTTTAAAATATTTTTCCATCTACCCAAAACTCAAAATTTATAAAACACAACTTTTTTTATAAATGCCGTCTTTGATGGGTTAAACACCAGGTGTGCATTAGGTTTATAGTTCAACATAAAATCCATTTGTAAATAATGGACACACTCAGCAATAACGTTTAATGCCTGCAAAAGATTAAAAGTAGCGAAACATTGACAAATTGGTTCCCAAGTGGTTTGCAAGCATTGATTAATTTTGCGTGATGTTTTTAAACAGTGCTTGGCCATTTCGAGTACAATGCATACTTGATTGATTACTATTATATTTTCATGTGTTAATTTCCTTTGGGTATAGCTCAATTAAATTTGCATTTTAATAGAATTATAGAATAATTGTTTAAAATTGATTATATATATACAGTGTGATCCATTAAGTGTGCGAGAAATGGAAAACTTCTTTATTTGCAGTATGTCAAAAAATTGTTCTTTATAAGAGTAACTACTAAACTATATTTGCATTAGTATATAGTGTATGGTGCATGGTCTTAAATTTAGTAATAGTTTTAATAAAAGTTAAAGGATATACAGAGTAGGTCAAAAACTGCTAAGAAGTAAAGTGCCCCTATTTTAAAACATATAGCAAAAAGTAACACCAAAACACAAAGTCATGGCCTCTTATTCAAATTTTTATTTATTTTTAAATTATAAATTCTCCCTTTTAACACTTTATTGGAATTTGAAATCAAAAATTTTGCACGGTAAATAAATAAATTTTATAAACACATTAATATTTATCGTTAATTTGCCTTATTAAAAAGCATATTTAAAAACACTAGCGTCCTATTAAATAATATCCTTGCCACTAACATAAAGTTGGTAACTACATAAAAATATAATTCCAGTTTAATTTTGCAAATTTTGTTTTATTTAAATAAATTTGTTTAAAAGTAAGTTGGTTGTAACTGCTTTAAAGAAATATTAAGTCAGAAAAATCAAAAAATTTATTATATTGGGTAAACTCAAAATTTCCCAAAAATTTAAGAAGGCTATGACTGGGTATTTAGGAATAACTTTAAATTATAAACAACTTTTCTTTTAAACATTTTTTTGGTATTTTAAAATCAAGGGTACTTTACTCCTAAGCAAGTTTTGACCTTCTCTGTATATGCTTTAACTTTTATTGAAACTATTTCTAAAATAGTTTAGGACCAGGCCCCAACTTCTGTGAAAAATATTTTCCTCCGACCACAAAATGATATAAAATGCACTACTTTATCTTTTAGAAAACGAATAATATCATACGCGTGTTAGAATCTACTTTTTAACACTAGAATTGAAAAGTAGTAAAAAGATATTTACAGTATATTTTTAACATACTAAAGATTTGCCTTACCAGTGCTAACACACATTATCTTTTTTATACTGATTTTAGTTTTATGTTTAGGGCTTCGTATAAATAAAGCAAATAATATAGACATTATTTTATTTTTTCATCAGTCTTTTATTACTTTTTAGCATATTATTCTGACTACAAAAAAATATGAAACTTAAAATATCTTACATATACAAAATTAAAATGAAAAACATTTTTTTGTCTTACCATGCAGGTTTTTTCTAAAACGTACAGCTACCAAACTTGTGAGACTAAATTATGACAATTTAAACCAAGTTATCCTAAAAAATATTATTTGGCTTTTCTCCAGAATAAAATTAAAAAGTTTATTTAACATTTTAAGAAAATTAAAACTTTTATACATTATGAAGAACTATTCTGTTCTTACATAATATAATGAAGTTAATTGTTCCTTAAAAAAAAATGTAATATTCAATATTAAGTTACTTACAATACAAAGGTTTTAATCTGCTGCTATAAATTAATACATTTACATGTTTTCGTCAAGTATGAAGTGCAGGGAAAAATGAATGTGGTGTCAATTGTTTATAGCAACGATAATTGCGAATCACTCCATCTGTGTTTTCTTATGACGACGTTCAATCGTCAGTAAACCGACTTTGCAGACAAACCGTTTTTTTTTTTATTAAACGCCCTGTTACCTATCAAAATTTCATCTTTTTTCCATTATTGCTATATACGTCATTAAATATGTATCTAAAAACAACTTATAGGCATTTTGTTGTACTGTTTGTCAGTTTTTATTTTAAACCCAGTCTTTTTGTTTTTGACGTGACAACGTCTTATAATTCGATGGAGCCGGCTGCAGGCACCAAAAATATGACTCATGCGGTGTTACCTCGCTCTGAAGTGCAAGCGAGAGCGCAAAACGAGCGACAAAGAGGCAAAATTGGCCTCCGCGTTCGGCAGCGTTCGACATATGTTTCTCTACTACTTGACTGAGCGGTTCGCGTGGACAGCTGCTATACAATAATACATTTACATGTTTTCGTCAAGTATGAAGTGCAGTGAAAAGTAAATGTGTTTCTTATGACGTTCAACTATCGTCAGTACACCGACTTTGCAGACAACCGATTTTTTTTACTATATTTAATTTTATTGGACAAAAATATTTTTAGAAATAATAATATTATAAACCGTATTTAAGTAAGCCGTGACAGTTGATTTGGAAAACGTCGCTATAGTAACCAAGTTACGCCATTTTTAAAAATACGTCAAAATGTGAAATCGGAGCGTCGCGTCTTTCTCGAAGTGACATTAGTATAGCATTTTTTTTTAATTTATCTAAATAATAACAGTATTTTAATAAATTCATCGGACAAAGAGCTGCAAAGGCTTTAAACCAGATCCGATATAATAAAGGATCTTGGAATCCTTTATTATATCGGAAGAAACAAATTTTATTAATAAAACCTATTTCAAGCTCTATTAAAATTACGCAAAGCTACGACCACCTACTACCCCACACCACGGTTTTTTCTTAATTACAGAAAAGCAAAATGCTCTACTTAGTGCGTATGCGTAAATACGTTTGGTTAGATGCCAGCAGAACTAGCTTCTTACATAGGCTTACCTTACCCTGAACGATATACAGGCCACAGTTTCAGACATTCATCGGCAACGTTTCTAGTAAATTAAGGCGATAACATAACGAACATAAAAGGTCTTGGCGGCAGGAAATCAACTGCTGTCGCTGAGGGCTGCTTGGAGGAGTCATCAATGTCGTCGCACAGTGCGCCGATATGTGGACAAAAATGCCAAAATTTAAATTTTCGTACTTATATGTCTGCACTTTTACTCATATATTACCAGATAATATTAAAACAATTTTTTTCTTTTTTTGTTAAATGCCCCTTTAGTTTTGAAAATCAGTCCAGCCGTTCCAGACTTAGAACCGTTTGAAAGTTGTTTTATATACTATACAAACAGTGCGGTATTAATGATATTGGCTTGTAAGTATGGAACGGCTGGGCCGATTAAAAAAAAAAACAAAGTGTCGTTGAGGAGAGTATCAGAGGGCCATTACAACAAGTACATGACCTTCCCTCCAATAAAAAAATGGCTTTTTTGCAGCTTTGCTCATTTTGACTTTAGATTTGTGTGCAGCAGAAAAAAAAACAAAAATCTTTGTCTTATACCCAGTACAAACCACCTAAACATTTTTTTATTTTGTGGTCCTATGTAATAAGTATATCGATATGATAATAATAGAGAATTATTGCAAGTTGCCTTATTAAGCTCGGGAATTAATAATACCGGCCTTATTTAAATAGTGCTTGTACCCAATATTTAGAGTTATTGCAAATCATGTTGACAGTACCATTAACCTAAAAAAAGGGGGAAAATTTAGTAGTTTTTCTTTATTGTTTGGTGTTGTAGGGTTTTGTTTTACACAATTAAAGAAATACATTGAAAAAGCAAGCTTTAAGTATTTTTACTTCTAAAAACTTTTCGATTCTGTGCTCGGCAGCCGTTCGGTTTACACGAACAGATCTGAAGTTAAAATAAGACCAAAATAAGGCACGACCTAACACCGACATAAGTAAAGCCGGGCACTTTACTTATTAAGGAAGTCCTTATCCTACCATGCATCTGCGCAAGCTCAGATGTTAAAATAAGGCCGGTATTATTAGTGCCTGGCCTTATTTTACTGTGAAATAATTCTCTATTATCTGAAAAACCAGCCATAATTGATGTATAATGTATTATACATTTTTGATTAGGAATGCAAAAAGTTTAGATATACAGGGTTTTTCAAAAATAAACTTACTTAATAATGAAAACTTTGTATTAAGGACACGTTGCATACTAATCAACACTGTAAATAAAATAAATAATTTTAAACAAAATTTTTTTATGTATTTTTTTTTATTGTATTTTCTACAAAAGTAATGTTATTTTGTGTATAATGAAAGGATTCGGTGCAAAAACAGTAAAATCCGTTTTTGCACATACAGTCAACTCCATGACTTAATTTTTATTTTTGGTGGGTCCAAAAATATTTTGTTATCAGATTGGTATGAAAATCGTTTCCAATTTTAATGCTTTATTAGTATTTTCTTTGGTCAAAAAAGTCTACTACTAACAATATTGGTAAATTGTAATTGATTTTCCACGAATCATAAAAATTGGAGTTGACTAGTTTTTATACCAAGCCCTTCAATTATAGTTGGAATTAATGATAAAGCTTAAAGCTAATTGTTTTGAATGCTTACTATAACGGCATTATTACTTTAAACCCTCTTTTACACATTTCCTCTTGTATTTAACGAAGCGCATATGACAAAGTTCCTGCAGTATTAAAACCCCGCGGCGAAGGTTTTCATAACAAGATTTACATAATACGTATACGCAAATTAAATTTAATAACAACTTAGCCTAATGATACGCCTTCCTTCAAATTAAGTCCTTGTTAATTTGTGGACTGTGGCATGTATGTAAATGTTGGTTCTAAAATAAATATACACTTTATCGTGGCTGGTGCGGATTTAAATGGGTTAATTATGTAATTATCCCTATCATAAAAAAATATGTAATGTTTTTGATGTCAAGTAATTAAGGCAGTTCTTAAAATATACGTCGTAAAATGTAATAAATAATTACTTTTTAACGACAGAAAAGTAATAAACAACATTGTTTTTATAATTAGGACAGCCCACGAAAGGCTATTCGATGTCCAATCCATATTTTCCCCCATTTCGTAAACGGTGTCTAAGTACCTGAATATACCGTTTTTTTCAACCAACCAAAAAAGTTATTGTTTAATATTTACTACTTAAAAATGTCATTGCTGTTGAGGATTTAATTTGAAATCACCTGGGTAAAGGAAAGACATTCTAAAAACCGCATTGTCGGGAAAGACAGATATTTATAGTTAAATTTTGTTTTGGGTAGTGAATCTCTAAAAAACTTTTTGAAATTTAAATTAATTTGCATTAAGGGTCATTATTTTTCTGTCACCTCTTAAAATATTAATATATTTTTAGAATTTGTTTAAGGTTAAGTATTATTTTTGACTCTTATATAAAATGCATAATTTGGCGAAAACGTCTTGTTCACATTTGTTTACAAAAAATTGTTAAGTATAAATTTAGGGAAAAGCAGATGTGTAAGAAGCAACTCAAAAGAGTTTTTGTTGGCTCTTTTATTATAAAAATTATAACAATTTTTATTAATACCAAAAATTTGCTTCATAAAACATTTTGATACCCATGTACAATAAATAATGTCATCCAGTATGTTTTTATTTATTTGAATAGAAATAGTTATTTTTGTACCAAGGGGGTAAAATAGCACTTTTACGCCCGCGGCTAAGAGCGCAGCTGTAGGCGTAAAAGTGCTTTACGCCAGAGGTGCAAACAATATTTTTTGTACGACAGAAATTAATATACAAGCATTTTCTGTAGTTAGGAGAAAATTTTCCAACTTTTAATGTTTCAAATTGTAATTAGTATACTTTTAACATATGTTTAATTAAATAAATGTTTGTTTTACCAAAAAAATTGGGCATTATTCAATTTTATTATGGTTTTATATATAAATGAGGGCGTTTTTAATACTTTTTGCCCTAGGGCGTAAAAGTGCTATATCACGCCCTCATTTATAAAGGCGGGCGTTTTTGATACTTTTTGCCTTAGGACGTACAAAATGGTCATTTTGAGTACAATGACATTTTATATGCTACTTTTTAACATGTAACCCTAAAATCTTTTTAATTTATAATTTTTATTGTTTAGTGCTATAAATGTGATAAAACAGTAAATAATGGACAAAGTCGTTAAGGCAAAATAGATAGTTTCATCTATTATTCCATGACTCTTTGGCCCAAAATTTATAAGTTAATCGCAGTAATGGCACTCTAATTAAAAATATATACAGTGCATTCACCCCTCATAATTTGGTTATTTGCACACTACATAAAAATCCTAAAATACGTAAATTTTTATTTTTAGGGGACAAATTTTTGTGTTAAAATTACTTATTTAAGATTATCCCCTCCCCCACCAACACAAACGTCAAAAAGTTTAAATGGAAAAAGGGGTCAAATGGTACATCATTTTAAAGCTCCTGACGAGAACTTTATAACCCTAGAATATAAAGTCAATATCTTTACCTACTACAAAGTGGCGGTAATTTAAAAATTACCCAAATACCTGATTGGAATATACAGGGTGCTCCATTGAAAAAATATACACTTTTTATACTACCCTGTATATTATCACTAGTATTATTATTAAAAAGATTTTTAAAAGAGCTTTAAGAAAATATCACATTAGGTACATCTAACCTTATTTGTTTCGGAAATACGGCCATCCCAATCAGGTATTTGGGTAATTTTTAATGGTCCGCCATTTTGTAGTAGGTAAAGATATTTACTTTATATTCTAGAATTATAAAGTACTTGTCATGAGCTTTAAAATGATGTATCACTTGACCCCTTTTCCATTTAAACTTTTTGACGTTTGTGTTGGTGTGGGGAGGGGATAACCCTGAACAAGTAATTTCGGACACAAAAATATGTCCCCTAAAAATAAAAATTGACGTTTTTCAAATTTTTTTATAAGTGTACAAATAAAGAAATTATTAAGGGTGGCTCGTTCTAACTGGAATGCTCTGTATACAGTGTGTCCTAGGATAGGTGTTACAAGAGGACAAATAGACCAAAAATTTCTGAATTTTAAAACGAATTTTTGGGAAAAGTGGTCGCATGGTCCAAAACTAATAAATACAAAATTTGACTTCAATTGCTATTATACAGGACAAGTTATAACCTATAATATAAAAAATGTCCAGAATTCCACTACTTTTATTTTTTTAAATAGAACCAAATTGTATAAGTAAATGTTGTAGGGAATAAATTCTTTTGTCAAAATTTGAAGTTAATGCACGAGAGTTAAAAAAATGTAATTGTCAATTTTTAACATTGCTCGTTACAACGTAAATAATAAGTAAAAGGGAGCCAAATTTAAAAGAAAATATATTAATTTTAAATATTTTTAAAAATTTGCTGCCTTGAGCCAAGTATTTAAAAACTGTTAATGCATAATGTAAAAATTTACAAAAATATTTTTTTACCTTTAATTGTTTATTTATAAATTTTGACATAAAATTGTATTTTCTATAACATTTACTTATACGATTTTGTCATTTTTTTAAAAATAAAGGTACTTTTCTCTTGGTCATCTTTCATATTTTTAGTTATAACTCGCCGGAGTTAAATTTTGTATTCATTAGTTTTGGATCATGCAACGAGTTTTCCCAATAGGACGTTTAAAAATTTCAAAATGTTTGGTCCATTTGTCCTCTTGTAACACCCATCCTGGAACACACTGTATATATTCAGTAGGTTAGGTTGGGTACCAAGAAGTAGCAAATAAAGCGTCATTGTACTCGGATTGATATTTTCTATTCAAATGAATAATACCGGGTGGGGTCTAAGAACATGGTTTTACTGGTTTCTTTTTGCCCAACCTTTTCATATTTATAATATTTCATATGTGTAAGATACGCTGACGTTTTTCTTACATTACAGCTTCGGTGGTGGTGGTGGTAGGTTTTGTATTTATATATTATGACGATTTCAACTGTTTAAATCGTTGTATCCCAAAAACGGTTTGTAGAGAATTACCGGATATACCATTTGTGTAAAAGCTAATTTTATGATAAAACTTATCGTTTCTCTGAAAGTCTTAAAAACCTGTTTTTCTGACCTTTGACTCTGACTTTTTACATTTAATTAATAATGGTGTTTTAAAAAATCCACCAATTTTCAGCACGGTGCGAATTTTTGTAATTTAACTCCTATTTTTTGGTTTAATTTTACGCATATACATATAGGTGATATACCCACGCACTAAATTCTGTTTTGATAAATAAAATACCAGGGATACCAGATATTAAGGGTCAATTTCTCGAAAACTATTAAATTGATTTTGAAAAAGTTAGATCTGTTAAAACACTTGACGCCCTTTTATCCGAATCTATTGTTGTTTGTGTTGGTGGGAAGAGGAAGCAACCCTAGCTACGTAAATTTTGATCAAAAAATGTGTCCCCCTAAAAATAAAAATTAAAGTGTTTCAGGATTTTTTATAGGTGTACAAGTAAGAGAAGTATACAAGGTGATATTAAATTGAATTAAAGTGCACTATATAATTCGGACACAAATTAAACTTCTTGACCGACAACTTAAGACCTCGTCCCCACCCGGGGGCACTACTGAACTTACCAACTGAGTGTGGTCCGCATGTCTACGGTTGCGCAGGAAACGGCAAAGTGTGTTTCGGCGCCCTGGTCCTTTGGTGGCCTTCAGCGTCGATACATTTTGCACTTTGTCCGTCTGGTGTTGAGCTAACCACTAAATTTCCGACCAACTTATAAATAAGTATTTGGCCTCAGCAGCATTCGAACCCACCTCACGTCCGTTGTGCGGTCAACGACTTAACGCCTTACACGCTTAGCCATCACTGGACGTTACAGAAAGATAAGGGTCAATTTTAATTGGGGGTAGTTAGAGTGGTTGTTTTCATTAAAAATTTTTATTAGAACTAATTTGTAACTGATCTTATTTTGACAATAACTCATTTAATTTTTATGCTAAAGACTTTTTTATGCACACAGAGAGACCTGATTGTGTTTTTTTTAATTTTCATAATTATTTCTCCGTATCTCGGTTTGTATTGGTCGTAAAAAACGATAATAAAAAAATTATTTTTTTTTAAAGCTACTACTTTTTGTTACAGATTTTTTGGTAAAATGCACAACTTTTGGATTTTAAGCAAAAAAAATTAAAACGTCGTTTTTTTGTTGAAATATTGGTGTTACCATCGCAAATAACCTGAAAGATGTTAGTATGACGAAAAAAATAAAACATTTTTTGCTTAGTATCACTTTTTTAATCCACATAGGTAGTTAAAATATTTGGCGCCCCTTGGTTTGATAGAGATGTTATCCTTGGTCTATTCCCTACATTCTGGTAAAATTAAAAAAAATGACGCAGGATCAAAGATTTGCGAGTTTTTAATTATTTTTTCGAGCTTTATTTTCTGTACTTGTATTTATTATTTAAATTCACTTTAAAGGAAAATGGATAAAACGTGTTTAACACAAATCAAAATAAACTTAGCAATAAAAGTAAACCCACATCTAATCTTGTGCCTGTGTTAAAAACAATTTCCCAAGTGCTGGTTTTAAATTATGTATTTTATTTTTAAAAGATTTATATATTTTTGTTGTCTGGATTTTTTTTATCTGTCCGTGTTTAATATTGAAAGAGTAATTTGGGTGGACATTTAAAAATTACGAAGCAAAAAACAAAAACTTTAAGGCAAAGTAATTTTTTAACAAACAACCTTGTTAGACTGTGTTTTTTGTAATATAATACAATTACATTATATTTTTAAATGTAGTGTATTCATCAATGTTTCTAATACAGAACTAATTTTAAATGTAAAATTTAGTTTTAAATCCTAGGAATATAAAAATGTACGTATTACCTAAACTACTTAGTGTTGACACAATAATTTGGGATACCCTTAACCCTTACCCTTAAAAAATTGGTTGCCTGCAAAGTCCGTTTACTGACGATAGTTAAACGTGATAACGTCAAAAAATTATTACCTTTATTGTCGCAATTATCGTTGCTATAAACAATTGACACCACATTTACTTTTCACTGCACGATCACTCAAGTAGGAGAAAAACAGATGTCGAACGACGCGGAGATTGTGCCTCTTTTTCGCTTGTTCCGCGCTCTCGCTTGCACTTCAACCGAGGTAACGGCACATGAGTAATGTTTTTGGTGCGTGCAGCCGGGTCCATCGAATTATAAGACGTTGTCACGTCAAAAACATATACTGGGTTAGTAAAAAGTACTGCAACTTTTAAATATCTTTTTCACCGCTAAAGCGAAATTTACCAAATTTGGAATCTGGAATCCTTTTTTCTTTTTTAATATAGAATGCCCCTTATATATATTTATTGCAATAAATTGCGCAGGCTAAATTTAATAAGTCCACAAATTTTTAAAATTCCATTTTTTCACCTGCTAAGATATAGCAACACCACGTTTTAAATAAAAAGTTCATATGTGCTTAAATATCTCGAAAACCGTTTAAATTGCTTTTTTAAATTTTGACATTATGGTGTTTCTGGGCAAGTAGAATTGAAGAGTGATACTGTCGTTGTTGCCAGTTTTTTCAGAATTGCGCTACCTGTAATGTTTTTGGTATTTTAAATGGAATGCCCCATTTATTTTAATTTTAATTAAAGAAGCGTGCCAACTTTGGTAAGTTCCAAATTTTAAAAATTCAAACTTAACCAGTTACCAAGATACGACAACACCGCAATTTAATTAAAAATTGCCTATGCTGATATTACTAATCAGTTAGGCATGCCAAAAACCTCTAGATACCAAATTTTGTAAACATATCTTTGGCGGTTTTTAAGTAATTTAGGCGCTAAATTACTTTTTGCTTATTTGTATAATTGCATATCTCGAGAACTAATAACGAAAAAATTTTGAAAACCTAAAAACTTACTAAATTTGAACTGTCCAATTTAAAGTAATAAAAATAAATGGGGCTTTTCATTAAAAAACCAGGAAACAATACGTGTAGCACAAAACTGGAAATTCTGGCAACAGTGCTGATATCACTATTTATTTCCACATGTCTAATAAACCATAGATACCAAATTTGGTAAATGTAGCTTTATCAGTATTAAAAATATTTAAAAGTTGCGGTACTTTTTACTAACCCTGTATCTGTGGCAAGGCGTCCCCCACAACCATTTGCATTCTTGAGCTTCCCCTTTTGCCTATCGTCGGGCTCTGGAATTTTTTTTTATGGGTACTTCCATGGCTTCTGCTCTAAAGAATTTTTTAGTATAATTTCTTCACTCACAGTTCTCAACAGAGAAACTCTTGGTGCCGCATGTATCCATCCCTATGCGGTCCAACTGGACAAGCCCCGAACTTTCCACTTTGTTCGTTTTTTTACCGCGAGGGTCTTTCCTTCCCCCCAAAAATCTTCAAGTATGTAAATCCCGTGTTAACAAGCTTTCTCCTACTTCGCTAAAGACAACCACGGTACGTTAGTGTTTAAGTTTTTTGCCTTCGTGGATTGTCCCAAGATAAAAAAAAACTTAAGCAAAAAAATACCGAAGAATTTACTGTTTGATTTATTTTATTGTAAATAAAAGATTTTAATCCCAATGTGTTATTAATGTATTTTCAAATTACCCAAAATAAATAACAGAAAGTACACGTTAAACAAAATGTTGGTCGGATTTCTGTCCTTTCATAATGCTTTTGTTGCCTTTATCTGATACATTAATAAAACGGTGAAAAGAAATAAATATAGTAAAAAGTTATTATGGCCTTAACAAAAATAATTATAGGAAAAAAACAAAAGTTTTTTTTTTTTTAATAAAGGTGAAGTGAAATATTGAAAACAAATAGTAAAGAAAATGTAAAGTTAAAATTCTGTTTTTAAATACCATTTGGGTTGCTGTAAATGATTTTTCTGTCCTTTAAATATGTAAAAAAATATTTATTATAAAAAAATTAATAAAAATGGAATAAATCCTCGCAAACTGGGTTAGTAAAAAGGTGTTTTGGACATAAGAAATTAAATAGTGGTATCGGCACTGTTGCCAGATTTCCCAGTTTTGTGCTTTTTTCAATATGAAATACTCCATTTGTAATTATTGCATTAAATTGAGCGGATTAAAGTTAGTAAGTTTTAAAGTTTTTAAAGTTCTGTTTTTAAGCGCTTAAATATTTTTAAAACCCCTAAAGCTGTGCTTACGAAATTTCTCATTTTGGGGTTTTTAGGCATGCCTAATTTATCAGTGATATTAGCATAATTGCCAAATTTTAATACAAATGCGGTGTCATATCTCGGTGACAAGTAAATATTAAATTATTAAAATTTGGAATCCTACTAAATTATCTTTTTACTGAAGTCCTTTTATTGCAATTACAATAAATATTTTGTTTAAAATACCAAAACTAATTTGCGTTGCGCAAAACTGAAAAACCTGGCAACAATGACGATATCACTGTCCAGTTCTACTTGCTCAGAAACCATTAAATACCAAAATTTGTAGAGATACTTAAGAGTATCTTAACTTTTTAATTAAAATTTGGTACTAGTAAAAAAAAATTTAGAAATTCCTAAATTAATTAATTTTGTCCGCGCAATTTATTACAATAAAAATAAATGTGGAATTCTATAAAAAAAAACGAAAAACATATGTAACGCAGAAAAGTGGGAAATCTGGCAACTGTGCCGATACAACTGGTTAATTCTTCATTTCCGATACCTTCCAGATACCAAATTTTATCAATGTAAATTCAGCGTTGTAAAAAAAATAAATGATGTACTTTTTACTAACCCAGTATACAAGATATCAACTTAAAAACTTTGTGTAAGAGAAAACTACCCTCATTTTTTAACTTAGAACAAACTATTATTTAGAAAACTTGTTTAAAATTAAAAGTTATGTCATAATTAAAAAAAATCTATTTTTAAATAAAAAATGAAGCATACTTTTAATTTAAAAACTAAGACCTTTGGGTCATCTGTTCATGGAAAGTTTTTTCTTATTTGTTGTCGTTGATTCACCCCTTAAGTTTGTCAGTAGAATTACTGGACACATTGTATAAAATAAATATACCCTTAAACTACAAAAAAAGTCTTAAAATTTTCAAGGAAAATATTAAACCCTTACAATACCTAATAAATAAGCAGTCCATTTACAAAATTAAACCTTAAAAATATTTTTGTGTTTACCGTTTGTGAAAGGCATCAATTGAGCGAATTTTCGACGACAAATTCATAATAACTTAGCTGCTCATCCCGCAAAGTGCTCGCTTCTTTTGTCACAACAAAAGCGACCTGTCTATTTTATGATTGATGCCCAGCTATTCTTACTTACATTTTTTTGCCGATTTATAAAATGACCCCTTATAAATAGTCTTTTAAGCACTGAGTCAATTATAGCATTATTTATCAAGTTCCACTCGTTGGGAAATTGATTACTTTGTCAGTTTATTGTTGTTCGTTGTTTTTGTGTTGTTCGTAAACCACCGATAAAATATTGAGATTTGATAACTTCCTTCGTTTTTTAAATTATTTTTAGGTGACTTACTATTGTGATATAGTAAGATAGTAGATCATAATGGTTGAAAATTTAGGTACTTAAAAAACAATTTACTATACATTTCGTGATTTTTATCAGCATACTGTTGTCTCAAGTTTACAAATTAAATGTTTGTTCAATAAAAATTACGAAATATTTATTTCTACCTTTTATATTGGATCTAAACTAATGTATGTTTAGCTATCAAAATCAATTTTTTCTTGTTATTTCAATAAGTGGGCTATTGTTAAAAGTTAAAGACCTAATATTAAAAGCATTTGCCTTTAAATCTTACATTTAAAAACAGGTAAGTCAATTATAGTATCATTTATCAAGTTCCACCCGTTGGAAAATTGATAAATTTGTCAGTTTATTGTTGTTTATTGTTGTTGGATTCCTCGTAAACCATCGATAAAATAACGAGCTTTAATAACTACCTGCATTTTTTTTAATTATTTTTAGGTAACTAACTATTGTCATGAAAATATATATTGTGTTTATCATAATGGTTAAAAATTGAGGTACTTAAAACATTTTGGTATTAATTTTAAAACTTTTAAATTATTGGATAGTAAGCTAATTTTTTATGATGTTTGTTAGGTTAGTGCAAAACACTTTATTGAGATCTTTATGTTATAGATTACATCTTACGAGAACCTCATATCGTAAGACAGGTTTATTAAAAATTAGAAATATACGAAATTTTGGTATTAAACTTAAAACTTTTAAATTAATGGATAATATGCTGATTTTTTATTATGTTTGAAGAACGAAAATTCAGGTTAGGGCAAATCTTCTGTAGCGAAGGTTTCGTAAACGCATAAAGCTGTATAAGAGTCACTTTATTGGGATCTTTATGTGAAAAATTACATCTTGACAGAACCACATATCTTAACACGGGTTTATAAAAAATTAAAAATATATTAAATTGTGGCATTAAGCAATAGATAGATTTTAGACCCTCGCGCAGTAAACAAACTCGAGGCCCACCGGAATATTTTTGGTACATGCGCATTAAAAAGTCATGTCCAGTACCGGGCTTAAATCTTTTTTAAATCATTAAATAATTTAAAAATCTTAAAATATTAGTATTCTTATGTGTGAAGAAAAATATTTGGTATATATTTATATAATAATTTATATTATTTTACATTTTTTACGTATATAAATAAGGTAGTGATATAAAAAATATCATGGAGACGATACGTCAAGAGTGAATAAGGACAAAGATTTGCTAAATTATCTTTGAAGGAAAGGTAAACGTATTACCTGAGTCACGTTGACACCTATAGTGATAAAAAGCACTAAAAAAGTGGTAAATAAAGTATTATGGTGGCTAAATTATAATTATAAAATTAAGCTAGGGGAAAATTGGACTTTACATATCATAACACATTTATAGTTCAGAACATATTACAGAGCGGTTTAAAAAGATAATTTAAAATGTACAATAAATAACGTTAACGTTTTTATCGATATTATTATTAGAATATTTAAAAAAACTTACTACGTTCTAATTATTAAAAACTGTCAAAGTAGCAAATCAGGTGATAACATTTCATTAGTTCAGTTACATTGGTAAAACTTATATAATGCATTTAGTTGATATACTTACTTACTTATTTAACTTTCTTTTAATCAGCCCCTGATCTTTATTTTTGTAACGAGGGCCAAAACTTGCCGTATGACGCCGCGCCTGGCCTTTTTAATTAAAAAAAATTTAAGACAAAAAAATTGTTTTCTTTTTAAATACCTATGTATAATAACAAATTAAAAGATGACCAAAAAAACTTTTGTTTTTAGAATCGCCACTTTCTTATACATTCCATGTTTCAATTTGCCGTCCCTTGAAGGTCTCACCCGTGGCAGACTTGCCCCCCACCCTCCTAGATCCGGGACTGCTTTTAATACTTTTTTTCCTAAATACGGCAACAATTAACATATAGCTTTAAGAATTAGTATATTGATATTTGACATAAATATTATTTGGTTGATCTATTCACTTGTTTTCTATTACTTCCAGTTTTCGAAAACCCCTGCCTGATTCACCAAAAAGGATTTTTGTAGCTCGCTTTCAGCATCTTTTCAATAAACATTAAATTTGGTCGATCAAACACCTTTAGATGCACCAAATTTCTTTTGCCTTTACTGCTTTATTTACATTTTTGTACCAAGTTTATGTGCCCAACAATAACGTGTTCGCATAAATGGATCGTAAATTTTATACATTATCATAAATCCGGAGCTATACACTTGCCTTCGGTGTGTGATTAAATTGTTTTGTTTTTAGTGTAAGTCATGTAAAACTGGGCCTTAGCAAAATTTATGGTTTACACAAATTTTAAAATGCATGAGGTATTATTTAAGTAATACAAAACCCCAGCATAAGCTAGCAGATAAAAACAAATTCTCTTTTGTTTATGGAAGTCGCTTATAAATTTTTATAACATTTATACAGGGTGAGTCCTAACCTATAAGCATAAAGTTGGAAAATTATTGCTTAGGAAAAATAACTAACAATTTAAAAATAATTGGGTTGTTGTCATATCTTAGCAGCTGGTAAAAGTGGATTTTTAAAATTTGTGAACCTGTTAAATTTCGTTTGGGCAATTTATTCCAATAAAAATAATTGGAGCATTCCATTTAAAAAAATGAAACAAATACATATGGCACAAAATTGAGAAATCTGGCAACGGTGTCGATATTCCTATTATATTCTTCTTTCAGATACCAACTTTGGTAAATGTAGCTTTAGCGTTTTTAAAGATATTTAAAAGTTGCAGTACTTTTTACTAACCCAGTATATAAGTACAATAGAAGTTCAAGAAACGTCGTTTACTCATTCTACGTCATTGTTTATGACCTTTAAACAAACACATGCATAAGATTGGTAAATAAATTGTTTTGTCATAATTTTATTAGTAAATTAAAAATACTGATACCTATTCCAGTAATAAATACCATAAATCATTACCTTTGCAAGCAACTAAAATTTAAAATTTTAATTCATAGCATATTTTTGCCTATGGTTATTGCTTTTAACTTAAAGTAAGTCCAATTTTTAACATAGATTTGCTGACATATTGAGAACACTAATGCCCAGTTTTACAATTGCGAGTTTAGTTTAGGTTAAGTTAAACTCAACTGGTACTTGAAACTGTCCATTTAAAATATATTGCTGTTAAGTAAATGCTAAAAGTGACGGCAATATATTTTAAATAGATAGGTTCTTGTACCAGAACTCGCTATTGTAAAACTGAGCATTAAAGTTGTAAAGCCCTTCAAAATAAGCCTATTTATAATAATTTAATTTTCTGAGTGTATAAATGTTTTGGAAATTAATAATAGTACCTAAATAAATAAATCATTTTTGTTTTATTGTAAAGTTTTTATTTTAAAATATCTCCTTAGTATTAATACACGGGGTTATGAATAATATGGGTAATTAAATTTGTTACCTGCGCGATAAAGTATATATGTGTTTTGCTTAACTACGTTAATAAACTGTGACCCACTTATAGATTTGTAAAGGGTACCAGTAAAATTTAAGTAATTTTTACTTTCCAAAAAAAAGTTAAAGCATTAAGATTTGAAAATAATTTGGTTTAAATGTGCTCCTCTACTTTGTTCAGTTAAATGGATTCTTGTTGCCCGATTTCTGATTACCTATACATCATCCGATAAATTTATATTGATCCGTGTGATCTTCTGCTTGAGGTCACGAATATTTCGTGGCCTATTCTCGTAGACCTAAAATTTAATATAGTCCCACAGACAATAATCCAAGGTTGATAGTCGTATGACCTTGGCGGCCAGTGCACATTACCGTTTCTTAGAATCGGAATCGTCTAACTCTTTATAATAACTTACTAGTCACTACTGAACACAACTATACGAGTTTGGTGACATAATTGTAAGCAATGTTGCTATAGTAAGATTTTAAAGTTTTGGCGCTCTTATTGGTAAAACCTTTATTATTGTTCTAAAAATGCGTTTTCTAAACAGATTTTTTAACCATTCTTTGCCTTTCGTTAAGTTAGTAACATATTTTTTTAACAAAATATTTTGTAAATAATGTTTTATTACTTTTCTTCTTCACAATTTATAAATATTTTTCAAATATTTCTTGCCTTAGCGTTATATTAAGAATTTAATATATGGAATAGGGTAGATCAATTCTTATTTTTATTTTAAAAAGGTTTAGTTTATATATAAAATTTAGTTAAATTATTTTAGATTTTACTGCCTCTGGATTGCAATGAAACTTTAAAAAATATATATTTCTGTCGCCACGTTTTTAATATTGTTTTCTGGTTATTTATATCACATTTTATACGTAGTAGTTTTAAGTACCCATAAATATTGCTACTTTTTGTTTGTACAAAGAAGTTAAAAGTGGTGGGGGCAGTGCTAGATGCGATAAATTAATTGGTAAAACAATCAGTATTGCGCGTAGGGTAGTAGGTACCTAAAAAATAAAAAGTATCACTTATTTGGTGATTTATAAGATATACAACATACTGCCACCCCATAAAGATGTAAGGAAACTTGAAAAGTGGACTTGACAGAAGTTAAAATATGAGACGAAAACTAAAAAAGAGCCAACGTATAAAGAAATGAAGGCAAAGTTTATAGAAATATCAGAAAATTCTTTATTTCTACAGAAACACCAAAACAAATAATTGCAATTTTGCAGGCATATCATTTAAAATGAAAAAAAAATTCTTAAGTCTACTTTAAAAATACATAAAAACAAATTGAAAAAGTTCCATTTTGACAATAAAGTTTAGTTTGATATTTTGGCTTATACGCGTTATGATTTTCTTTAAATGTACATGCCCTAAAAATAAATAAAAAAATACCTACAAAAGAACACAGCATAGTATCAGACCAACGAACCGCAAGGGAACTGATAATCGGTGATATACGGATGCTTGAAAAAAGGTTGGATAGACCTATCCAGTGGATTATTTATTAATTGTATATAAACGAATTGACACTTAAACATTTATTTTAACATATTTAATGGCAGTACATTCAAACCATAAACAATTTAAAAACTTGAAAATTCACGAAGAGACCAATAACCCTGTATCAATCTATTTCTACGAACTTACCAAAGCTTTCCTCCAAAGATATTGGTACGGAACAAAAATACTTAAAGCAGTTCTAACAGACATATTTTTAAGAGATTTAGCAAATAAATCACTAGACAAAATGTTCCATGCCCAATGGCTAACTCCCGTTGTTAAGTTTCAGTAGAGACTGTTTCACTAAAACACACTTTCAACTAAAATTGTTAAGGTTAATGTTCCAATGTGGTATTTTATACAAAATAACTCCAGCTGTAAAGATGGTGTGCGACATTTGTTTCAGTAAATTGGATAAAGCAGATATTTACCAAAAACTTTTAAAATTATTTATAGACCCAGTAATTCAAAGAAATGGCTATTTTGGCACATCCGGATAACTTACTGCTTATAATGATAACATATTGCGCCAAACACACATTTGTGAATTAGCTACACGTTAAATTTTAAAAAGCTATACCGGCAACATTAAAAACAAATTAATTCTTACTTCAGTTACTATACTTTTATGCATTTATTATAACCTTTTAAACTGCCAAAAAAATATAGCCACCGTTATTAAATTCTATATCCGAAGAAACTCTGTGTGTTTATTAAATAAAAAGAAAAAGACGAATTAGACATTTTACGCCTTCCTTGTTATACACAAGCTGCAGAAAAAACATTTAAAGCTGTGACCGAAGCTTTAGTCATTTTACGTAATCAAACCAAGAGAGAAGAATTTATTAAAACCAAGATAGACTCTGGAAAAGCAATGCCAAAATTCGACAGCAAAAAGGATTTTCACACGAACTGAATGCTTCATTTTAAGGCTTATTACTATTTTTTTTTGTTTGTAAAAACTATTTGTGCTTTTATAAACACATAATTACTATTAATTTAGAACTTTTATTTATAAATATCGTTTAATACTGTTAGTTTGTATGTTATGCTCTTAGGCCTTATATAGCATATTTTTGTCAAGTTTCACATCAATCCAAAGGCAGAAGATAAATTCCGATTACTACCAATTTTTATAATCTTTTAAAACCCATAATTTAGCACCTTTCTGTCACTAAACTCGTTAAAAAAATGAACTAGTTTTTCTTTCTATAAAAGTGACCCAGCCTAATATGTAAGCCGACTAAAACATATATTAAAAATTTGTGTTATTGCTAAACAAAGCCTTATACCAAAAAAAAACTAAACCTATTATTAATGTATTTTTACTATAGTTTCACATAGTTGTAATGCTATGTGAAACTATTTTGTCTTAGTAAAAATACATAAATAATAGGTTAAGTATTTTTATAATTCTAGTTATTAAAACAAGCCCTGTATATGTAGTTTTAAATTCTTATAAAACTTTTTAAAATATTTTACAAACCATACCCATTTTTGTTTATTTTTTAATGACATGAGAAAACTTTATATAAATCCTATTGAAGGCTGCACTTTAACCCCTATATTTGCAGTATCAAACTTTAAGAACGACTTTTGCAATGTTGTGTTTTTATGGTAAATAAAGTATTTAACATTTACCATAATATTGTTTTTAGTAGTAACCCCCATAAAAAGCAGCATTTTTTCGGTTTTCAAATAATAACTTTGCCTAATCAGCCATTCGAAATCTTATAGATTTATATACCATGTATGTGATTGGTTTAGATAGGACAGTATTTTTTAAAATTACAACTATAAAGCCTATACATACCGGATAGGGGACTACTGCAATATATTACCATAGGTTTACCGTACGTCTCACTTTAAAAAAATGATTTTTAATTTTGCTTCAGCTTTCTGTACAGGTTAAAATACCCTCCACCGGTGTGTTACACGCTTTACAGGCACATGTACACAGGTAAGTAAACCCCTTTGCATACAGACATATTGAGAGAGAGAGATATTGTAATAGGGACAATTACCTTTTATTTGCCCACGCGCAAAATCACTATGTCCCTGGTAAAAAATTATATATATATAAAATGGTGGTAAATATCTAGCAGAAGTACGTAAATAATAATTATTTTTTATTAAAATATGGTGTTAAAGATCTTATTTGATCTAAGCATTAAAAAATGCCAAAAATAAAATATGTTCTATTAGACAGTTCAAATTAAAAAAAAATCAAAAAAGGTTGTCGGACAACCGGTCTCGTGGAAAACCAGTCACTTGAATAACTAACTTATTTATATGTTTTAATAAATTGTGGTGTTTTAACTGGTATTTAATTAAAATTTAACTCTAAGCAAAAAAAAAAACAAAAATTAACTATGTTTTATCGGACAGTTTAAAAATTATCCGTCGGACAACCAGTCACTTGGATAACTAAATTATTGTACGTATGTCTATTTGATTGTCCCTGGGTATGGTAATATGGCCCTATGATTAACAGGGTAGTTAGCTTTGTTGGTAGTGATCCTGCTTTCTGATCCTGGTTGTTTTGGGTTCGAATATTGTTTATATGAGTCTTACCTAATGTAGATTTTTCTAGCTTCATTGTTATAACTGTTTCAAGTGCTCTTCTCTTTGGAGATCACGATTAGGGAAGTAAATGGCTATTATTAAAAATTACAAAAAAAATATTAAAATATGATAATGTTAAAACCGGGATAAAAAAATTGATTTACCCAATAACATATTTTTTTCAACAATAATTTTATAACAATTAAATTACTTACTTAAAATAAATGTTGCAGTTAACTCTGTCTCTTTAAATGAAGCTCCGTTCTTTTGTCAAAATAAGGTTTATACTGGAAAATATTATAAAGTGACTCCAAGCGAGTTTTTAAGTCACTGAATTAAAAGTAACAAGTTAATTAAGTATGCATGCAGGGTTTTATTAGCTTAACTGGCATAATTGTAATTTGTGGGTTTTGCGCATAGCCTAACATAAAATTAAATCTTTTACGCCTAACAAACCAACATAAAGCAGTAGCGTATCTAGATTAAAAATCTGTACAACGAAGTTATTTAATTAAAAGCAATGTAAGTAGAAAAAAAGAAATTTAATCACCGGAGTTAAGCAGTGAAGTGCGCGCCCACAACTTGGATGGGTGACCGGACCGTTGTGGGTTTTGGCAACGGCCACGGTTTTCTGCTCGGGGGTGAACGAACGGACAAAGCAGCAACCATTCAAGTTATGGAATGAATGATGTGTGACTAGGAAGGAGTAGGGGTCAAGGTACAATAAGCCTTCAAACTGCCGTGCCCACCTAGGAGGGCGGTCGTCGGACCTGGGTGGGATGACCCCGAAAGGGCAAAAAAGAAAAGTAATGTGTAAGATTTTTAAAAATGTTAAATTGATAGATCTCTGAATACAAAATCTAAAGAAACACTTTTACGAGTACCTTAATGAGTATTAAAATAGCACATTACCAATATGGGACGATTGATTTTACTGTAGTAAGGGTACACAAATTATTGTAGTAAGGTATACAAGTTGCAACCCATTTGTTTGCCGCAGTGAAAACATGTTTTATTAAATATAATCTGTAAACAAATATGTAGCAAAGTATACGCATTTTTTAAGTCGACAATTTAAGATATTTAAAATTTAAAAGGTTTTATTACATTAACTTTTATGTTAGAAAATTAACCTAAGACTTCGACAAAAAATACCTTGCAAAAAAATAAAGAAAAAGGTTCAAATCAACAAATTATGCTTAATAAAAAAGCTGCAAATAAATGTGCCTCACATTGAAAGTAAAGTTTCCAAGGGCTTATTCTAGAATATTTTTTTTGTTTTGCTTACTTATTCTAAACATAGGTAAAAATCACGCTTGTTGTGCCACACTTATATGTACTGTGAGTACAGTGTGTCCAATACACAGAGATACAACAGATTCGTTTTCCCTATATTGTGTTAAAACTTCGTGTTTTATTTTATTTGACCTGAACCATTCGGGTCTAATATGCATTTCTATGTGCTACCCAGAGGAAACTTTTTTACACAACTTTTAATTATCCAGCATGTTGCAACTTTTTGTGCTTTTGTTTCTTAAGCTATCTACACAAAAAAAGGTATACTTATTTAGTAAGAATCGCTATGAAAAACCTATTTCAAGAAATTTGTGTACAAGCTGTTTAGTTTAATCAAAAGTGTTTAAAAAAATACATTAGATCATTAGTATCTGATCTGACATGTGCTATTATAGCTACTACACTGTAATCAAAGTACGTTTTGAGTGCATTGAACAACTTCAATTCAAATATCTCATAAGTGTTGCAATGAGCCATTTTCACAAAGGGTGATCTTTTTGTGGAAAAGCTTTGGTAGGTTAATTGTTTTCTCAGATGGTACATACAGGGAAGCACAAAGAGAAACGACGTTATAAAAAATTTTAAAGTAGTATAGGTGACGTTCTCTAGTTACCATTATAAAATTAACATTGGATTTAAATAGTTCTTGTCAAAAAAACCCTAGATGCCAAGGTTTATTCCAATACTCAGAACGTGGTAAAATTATGAAAATAATTTAAAATTGATTTTTGTTCTTTGAATATTAGTTATGGGTGATATATAATTTTCCTCACTGCGATATGTTATACTTTTTGATCATATTTTTATATCAAAAATTATCTACCAGTAGCTTATATTATTTAGGAATTTAAAAGATCCTTACCTAAAACATATTTTATGTTTTTTAATGTAATTCCAATTGGCAGCCTGATAATTTCAACACTAGTGTTGTAAAGTACTTTACAGCACTAGTGTGACATAAGGTATTTTCTACACTTTACAAAAACTACATGAATTCGTGAAAATATTGATGATTTAACAGAATATTTTATTTAGATTGCTAGTTCTTAATACCTTAGAAGAATACTAGGGCAAAAGCCGGGTGATCAGTAAAATCTTTTAGCTCCAGAAAATCTCAAAATAAGGTTAAGATTGCCCTGACTTTCCAAATAACTATTAATTTATATCAGAAAAGTAAATTTTCAACAACTTTCATAATTGCAAATTACACAGGGGATTCTGACACTAATTGCTCACGTACGTTTTGTAGCGGGCTCGCCTAATGCGAGCTCCCAGCAAATTTGACTATTAAATTTCTCTTATCGCCCTGCTTATCTCTGCCAGCTTATAAATCATAGGTCGAAGAGTCACGGTCCTATACTGTAAACTGTTTTAATGGTCTCGATAAATTAATTAACCTATATGTATATTTAGAAAACACGCATGTTCGTAAATAATTAGCAAAAAAGCAAATTACTTCCTGAAAAGCCCAGGCGGCTTGCAAAATAAGGCTAAAAGTAAAAGTCTGTTTTATTATCAGTATCATTTATATTAAAATGTTGGCATGTAAAGAGGTTTTCAAAACATTGAATGCTTTCATAAACATGTTCGTGGGTGAAGCGTGTATGTTAAATAAAATCAGACATGTTAAATTAATCCGCCCAAAAAAGAATATTTGAAAACAAAAGCGCTTTTGTAATTTGCGACGTTATCTGTCAATCAAAACAGAATAAATTTATTAAAACTTATCACTTCGACACATTAGATAACGATACTTAAATTATTTTATCTAAAAACTGAGACCTGGGCGTGGGGTCAAAATTGTGGAAATTTAGTAAAATTGGGTTTTTATTTTTATTCTTAAAAACTAAAAGTAATACAAAACTAAAATTTACTGGAATTATTACTTTAAAAAAATGAGTTTAAATAACAGTTCACACAATAGTTTTTTAAAAAGAAATAAAGATCAACTTTTTTTTGTATTTAAATGTATTTTTTTACCAAAGTGTTTTTCTTTAGGCCAGAATCATCTAGTGCAGCTATACTCAAAGTGCTGCATAGACAGGCACCTGTGATAAAGAAAATACCGCCAAATCTAAAATTGATTCTGGATGAGGCTGTTTAAATAGTTATATACGTTAAATTACGTCCACTATATTTCCGTTTGTTCTTATTACTATGTGAGGATTATGGTAGAAAACATAAAACACTACTGCTCCATACAGATGTTAAATGGTTATCTCGGGGTAAAACTTTGACGAGCCTGAGTTAAAAGCGTGTTTCAAAGATTTCCTTTAATTTGAGAGACCATTTGCATAATAAAATATAGTTGTTTTGGCTGATTTTTTATGGCAGCTATTTTTTAAAAACTAAAAGAATTAAATTTATTATTACAGGGTGAACACACACTCGTGTTGGAGGCTTTAAAATGGATTCATAGGTTTAAAATTCTTTTGAACCTAACCTGCAAAAGTATAAAAGAACTTCAAACGAGACATATAAATCGTTTTTAGAAATTTCATCAGAGACCATCATAAAGTATTTTCTTTAAAACAATACAACAATGGCCTTAAATGATCTTCTATTCCCAACAACTTATTTGTGCAAAACAGGATTCTCGTTCTATGCAGCTACCAAAGAAAAAACAGTTTCATACATCTCATTAGATTTTCTTTTTATTATAGTATACACTACACATATTAAATTGTAATAACAATCATTTTACCAAAATTACCTATTATAAAAGAATGGACATAACTTTTTTTTGGGTGTTCTATCAAAAATTTTGCTTTTCAGAAGTGTGAATCGCTGATCTAGTTTATATTTGTTCTAGATTCCATGCCTCACTTTTATTTTTTATATTCAATTTTAAGAATATATTTACTTTATGGTTTTAATACAACCACCCTAACAAAAAAAAATAGCTACTAGAAACTTATATTAGGCTTGCTTGCAAACCGTTTTTTAATTTTGATGCTATACAGGGTGTCTCAACTTTGCCTATGCATAAAATAACTAGACCCCTATACAAGAAACAAAAATAAAATTAAAATAAAAACCGTTTTTAAATACACTCTTTTTACTTGTTATGACAGTACTGGTTAATATACAAGGTGTCTTAAAACATTTAACTTTTAACATAATTGACATTGTCAAGTAGGTTTTTTAAAGAGAATACCCTGTACATTTTAAGAAAATTTTTGACTCTGTTTTAAATTCTACATCTAAAATATATGACATACTTTACAGCTTTTATTGTTGGTTTTTAGAATATCAGCAATATGCTAATATACTGATTAAAAGTAAAAAAAAATGTTTTTTTTCTCATAATTTTTAAATAATTCTGCCTGCCAGGATAACAAAGAATAATACTCTTGTAATTAATTACTTTTCATTGTAGGAACCACTGGTGGGTATGCCAACAATTTTGTTTATTTTAGATACATATTTACTTAACTGCACTAAAAAACAGCAACTTGTCAATTATTGCTTGTTTTTATTTTAAGCAAGTAAATTTGTTTCTAAAATAAACTAAATAGCTGACTTACCCATTTGTAGCTCTTAGAATGAAAGGTTATTTATTACATAGTATTACATTATTTGTCACTCTGACATTGACAGAAATATTTAAAAATAATTAGAACTAAAAAATTCTGTTTTTTCTTAACTTTTAATCGTTAAAAAGTATATGAGCATATTGTTCATGTCTCAAAAACCAGCAATATTTGACGTTTAGTGTGCGATATATTTTAAAGGTAGAATTTATTACAGAGTATTTTTTTTTAATATACAGGGTGTTCCATAAAAAAATAAAACTTACAATAAAAATTGTTTTTGAGACACCCTGTATATTAACTAGTACTTTCAATAAAAATAGTAAAAAATGAAAAACTATTTTAAGTGTTTGTGTGACTAAAAGTTTAAATTTAAATTATTTTTAATTTAAATGCTTGTGTTAACATCATGCCTGTAATTTATTCAGATGAGAAATACGCGTACGTGATTTTGTGTATGGATATTGCAACGGTAGTACCATCGGCTCAGTTAATTAGCAAGTCGAAACGAAAAAATAAAATAAGCAATAGCTGTCAAAGATGAAAATTTACGAAAAAACAATGTCACAACTCAAGGTGCTAATTATTAATTTTACTTCATTACTCTAAAATTTATGTTTTGGAAACACCTAAAAAATTTAAGCACGTTAGGAATTAGAAAAAAGTGAATAGCATCATTTTTGCTTAAAATTAGTCATAGAGTTCATATCCAAAGTATCTCGGATATCTTGGCGGCAACCCTACAGTACAGTATATAACAAAAAAATAAAAATTATTTTAAGAAATACTTCTTAGGTTACATTAGCGTAGTTGCTGATACATCTAGAATTACACCTAAAGCTTTTTTCTAATTCTTTTATTTTAATATTATCTTTACCTATCATAATATTCTTTTAAATGTTACTAAAGAAGAATTGAGGTATGTGGTAAATTGTTATGAAACATCGAAGGGACCAATATTCGACGAGCTTTCGACAGTATGAACGCGTATTTGAAGTGGCGACAACCGTACAGCGACGAGCATACGTTTAATGGTGAATTTTTACTATATTCTCAGCCAATGAAACTATATATCAGCCGGAAAGCCCCGACGTTCCTCGAACCCGACCGCGATGAAGCAAAAACTACCACCGGCTCAAAGAGTGCTATAATAGGGCCTTCTAAGAAAAGTGCAAAAAACCTGAATCCTACGAAACATTATTTTACACACAAAAAATAAAATAGTAATATTTGAGTAATTGTTCTTTGCAGATGATGATAATAAAGCACAGAAAGATATATACTAAGTTATTCAATAGAAAGAAAGAAGAAACTATACTTTAAAATCGATAAATGGAAATTTTTAACGTTTTAGCTAAAAAGTCTATCATTTAAAATTATAAAATAAATGGTGTAATGTTAGAAAGGGGACAAATAGTATGTGATTTGGATGTTATGTTTAAATTTGACTTGCGACATACAGCGAATATATCCGGACGGGCTTCTGGAATGTATACATTTATTGTTAGAAACACAAGACGATTCCAATGTGTGCAGTGTATTAAACAGTTTGTCACTTATGTAAGAAGCCTTCTGAAATATGTTTTTGCGTTATGGAATTTACACTACCAGTGTCATTCATACTATACTGTGGATAGAGTGCAGAATAAGTTATTAAGGAATTTTTATAACAATGATACAGAAATCTATGACTTTTGTATTTTAAAGCAAGAAGCAACAACAACAAGAACTACAAAAACGTTTTGGGTTAGAAACGCTAGAAAAGAGGTTTATTATTACTAGTGTAGTGTATTTGCATAAAATATTGCATAATTATATTTATTTGTCATCTATTATTGTTAATTTATTATTACTAATAAGAATAAATGTACCTTCTCATAATACTAGGAAAACATTGACATTAATAAAAACGCAATGGCAGTGCAATAATTAAAGATGATCCATATGATTTCCGCTCCCAGTTAGTCCCACCGTTGCATACACAAAAATCATGTCCGCGTATTTCTCATGGAAATAAAATACAGGCATAACAACGTACAAACAAACAGTCATCATTACAACTCATGGTGCTTATTATTAAATAACCTATGCAAACTAGTCGCAACAATGTTATTTGATTACTTAAGAATTTGTCTTGGCAACTTTAAATCCGAATAATTTAATAATTGTTAGGAATTCGAAAATGAAAACTGTATTAAATAAATAAATTAATAAATATAGTAAATATAACTTTTTAAAGGATAATTTAAAATGAAAGTTAGTAGGCCAGAAGTTTATTATGAGCTTAAAATAGACTGTAATATAAGTTGTCTGTGAATAATATAGTAAATTAAACAAAATATGCATTATACAGTAATGACTATTTCTTATATTGTTACCTAAATAGAGGAAGTTATAAGTCAACGTTATGGGTCTGATACCATTGTATACATAGTCCATTAGTATATGAAATGGCAACTTTCACCAAGTGAGTCGGTTATAAAGAAACAAAGAAAATTAATTAAAGGTCGCTTTTGTCCTTAAAACTTTAGGTAATTCTAGAACTACAGTGGTTTGGAATCGACATCTGCTAAAAACCATGCCTAGAGCGAAGACAGAGAAAGCACAGTTCAACCAAGACTTAATAATAAGGATTTTCTGCCACAAGACCGCAAATTATTTTAAGAAATTGTTGTCCGTTCACCATAAATTGGAAACTTAATCTTTGGACCAAGTACTATTTACAAATAATTTATGGTTTTGCAGGCTATCGCCCACTTATGCGATTATGTGAAACCAGCCTGCAGCCCTAACTTAAATTATTCAACCAAAGACCATCTTTAAATACGCATTTATTGCTGTCCTACTTCACTTGATCTTTAGTATCTGACAATTAAATAATTTGATGTCATTTTACCAGGACGCGTAAATGGAAAAGCTACTCCAATTCGTCCAAACACCGGTGACTGAGTAAACTAGGATTTTCAAGTAATTAATTAGCAAAAACCCTACTTGAATACAGCTCCAGATTGTAACGCATTGGAGTAGGGTTTTTCATTGTTTATTAAAAAAGATTTTAAAACTTTACTTAAATACAGCATTATTTCTAATAATAACAAATGTGTATTGCGCACTGAAACTAACAAAAGAATTAATGCTTTTTGGCAGACTGTAAATATTTTACTGTTATTCATCTTGAACCATTAAACATTTTTTTTTATCATTAGCCTATTAAAACACTTCACCTTTATTTTAAAATGATTAAAATATGTACGGTTTACGCTTACATAATAACACTCTGGTATACTTGAAGATGTAGCTAAGATAAACTTTTATCCACAACCGTGATATATTAGTTGCATTTTCATAATTTTGTATATTTTCCAATGTAAGCAAACTGACCATTTATTCATTTATTTTTCAGATTAAATTTTTGTAATCATCAATTTCTGTTCAGTCAATATGCCAAACTGTGATGCCATTGATTCTGCTTGAACATATATACGTTTATCCGCTTGATGGGATGTGTTAATATTATTTAATGGTCCTTCTTCAGGCGAGTTGCTGTTATTGATGCCTTCAAAAAATGTCAAAATGCCACTTTAACTTCTTTTCTTAAATGTAAGCTAGCAAATTCTCCCCCGAAATGCTTGTATAAGCCGTTGGTAGAAAACCGCGACAACAAAAATGCACAACACTTGTTTTAACGCGTTATACCTAAGTAGTATTTAAAAATATTTTTTCTTAATAAACAGTAAAAACCCTGCCCCCATATGTCACGATCTTGATCCTTGATCCTGTATTCAAGTAGGGTCCCTGCTAATTAGCAGTTAATTAACTGCTTAGAAATCCTAGTCCAGTTGGTCACCGATGCTTGGACGAATTTGAGTAGCTTTTCTATTAGTTTATATTACCTTAAATAAATAAAGTTTTTTTATAAAAAAAAGCCTATTTTCACAAATATTCGTTATTATTTAAAAATTGTTTTACAAGTAAAAAAATTATAAAATAAAATGAGGGCTTTGCAAGAAAGCCAACGTTAAAATTGACTATTTCTACTAACTAACTATTAAAAATCTTAGATTGACTTCAAGTAAATAATGTCTGGAAAAGTATTTATCTAAAGATGTCGAGGCAAAGTTAAGAATTTTATATACATAGGTTACAAAAAATAAATGCAAACAAAATTATCTACCTACTTACTATTTTTTGTTTTAAATTATGTTCTATGTACTATATTTATTAAAAGTGTTTTAACTGAAGTGTACATCAATTAAATCTAAATGGACATAAAAACAATTACACCATTAAATTATGTTCAACCTAAAATTTGCAAACATGAAGTAAATAGATATTATCTGTACCTATTTTCTTGTACGAGCATGATATCTGGACTTTTAATCTTGAAAAATTGCAATTTACCACAATTTTCTAAAATCTTTCGCTGTCCTTTTATCTTTTTCTGTCATCTACGTATTGAAGACTTGCCCTTTACTTTTAAGACGTAGATGTTATCCATGTAAAACGTTTTCACACTTTTTTATTTCCCTAGGGTTTTGATACCACTTTTATTTGCTAAAAATCCTAACGATTTTAACAATATTTTTAAAGGTAAAAAATGTTCCTAAAACTTTGTTCAGAAAAATATTTAATTTCTGTAAGTAAATAATTTACTACTGGCTTAATAAACAAAAAAAACTAGATATTAATTAAAGTCTTGATAAGAAAGTAAGAATCATAGCTAACAAAATTGCTTTAGAATGTACCGGGTGTCAAGTTATAAATTTACACCCCCTTAACTTTAAAAAAAAAATAGCCTACAGGGTGGCGCCGCTTTGGTGACCTTGCAGGGAATAGCGAAAACTAAAAGATATAGAACAAATATAATTGCACAATATTATTTTGGACTTTTAAAACAAAACAGTGGTGAAAGTAAATCACGGCTAACTTGTTTTGTTTTAAAAATACAGAGTTTTTTCCATTGGGCCAGGCACTTGCATCTGGCTTATAATTAAAGATAGGGAAAAAATGTAAATAAAAACGTTTTAGGGATTTCTACGTAAAATTCAGTGGTGTACTTATATTTTTTCATTAATTTTTATTTTACAGTTATAACACACAGTTTGTTTTTTTTCTTAAATAGAACACTTTGTTTATTTAATCGTCAGTAAAAAGTCTCCTTAAGAACTATAAAAAATACCGTTATAATAATAGTATTTGATGTATCTAATTTGTAATAGATTTGAAAATATAGCCATCATTGCCAGGAGTTTAATAATAAAATTTATGTTTTAAATTAAAGACTTTGAGTAGTGATAACCATTAAAAAGGCATTTTAGAGCCCTTAAAGAATTTACCACATTTAAAATAAGTTTCTGTAACAGCTTTGAAAATATGAGCTTAGGGCGTATATGTATGTATCTCCTATTTTTTAGATTTAGATAATCATATTTTTAACACCACAGGAGATAAACACAATAAATGTAATATTTTTTTAAACCTTTTTTAAATATTTTTGCAACGGTAATATAATATACAGGGGGTTTCAATTCAAAAAGCAAATCCTGAAAATGTCCATATTTCCAAAACTATTATTAAATGTGGAATTTCTTATAGCTTTTAAAGAGACCTTTCAATTAATGCGAAAATATAAAAGTTGAAGATATGTTCTGTAGTTTGGCAGATTCATTTAATGGATGGTATTTATTTGGGTACACGCCAAAATAAAACTAAAAGTACTAAAAAACCAAAACAAATTTAAACAAGTAAAAAGATAATTAATAATCGACGTTTCGGTGGCAAATCTGCCACCGTTGTCAAGACAAATGAAATAAATATAATAAAAATAAAAACTTACTATTATTTGCGACCGATATATTTATCTCAATTAGTTTTTGATAATTAAATCTTTAAAATACTTTTTAATTTTTATTACAAACGTAATCGATTTACACTTCCCAACTTTTTAATTTTTATTGTAAAAAAACAAATAATAGTTTTGTTTTATAGAATTAATTCTGTAGTATCCATATTTGTGATCACAATGGTATCATCTCTTAAGATATACTGTTAAGAAAAATGTATCTTTTTTAAAATAAAACACCCTGTATATTAAGTCACCATTTAAAAGATATTTTAACGAGAAAAATCCTATTTTAAATTTATATCTTTAATAGTTTGGAAAGTATAGTCATACTACGACTTTTTAATAGGCTTTCCACTTGCAATTATTGCCGTTCTATTCGTATTTAAAATGATAAACCACAACTGACCTAATCTATGCTTTAAACATAAGCCATGAGTTTTTGCTTAAGCAAACAATTAAATAAATCGGCATTAAAAATCTTAACTTAAGGATTTGTAACCTAAAAGCCTATGTCAATAATTAATTATGTAGAATAACCGCCTTAAATTTTCTGATAATTTTAAAAATACTTTGTATAAGACTGGCATTGTAGACTGTCATAATTATACAATTCTTTGGATTGCTGTACAACTCAATGTCTGTCTGAATGTAGTGGACAATAATTCAGTAGTAAAAAGAATTTTCATTTATTTAATTTATTCACACAACGTTTCAGACAGTACTATCTCTATACAATTTCAAGTGTAAACTGAACCTGAATCCTAAAGCTCATAACCTATACTTATATACACTTGAAAAGATCATTTACCCGTGATGGTGTTAGGTTCCGTCAAGTGTGCGGTTGCTCACTCAAGACGCCGGCATTGGTACGCTTTAAGAGTGGTTTTCAAATGTTATTAAATATTATTATTATTTTCAATAAAAACCTTAAAGTTCTTAAATTTACGCTTTCTTCAATAAGGTTTCTTGTGAACGACCCGTTGTTCTTATCACTTGTCTTTATGCTGTTGCTCGATAAGTCTTACCTTAAAAGGACTTGTTTTTCAATTTCAACATCGGCATGGTACCTGGTACATACGATTTTTCTCCTATGTAGATAAATCGGGTTTTGTTTTCGTAAAAATACTTTTTAATGTAGATCGATACTTAAAGACAGATTTGTTTTTATAAAATAAAATAAAATATGTTTTATTACAAATTATACAAATTTCTTGGTTATTCATATAATTACTTTAGACGTTCCCTTCACATATGAAAGTTTAAGAAGAGAGATAGTATCCTGCTTAGGTCGTGGTACTGGTGGTTTATAACTATTTACAATTTTATTTATATATTTTTCAGCAAAAACCTTTTGAAGCATATCCATTTTGATGTTCTCTAGTTCAGTATCCATGGTTGCTTTGTCGCTCTATGTTGTGGTTGCGCATTTATATTGTGTATTGATTATTCCCAATTGAAAATTTGGGTATTGTACAAGTGTGTTTTTTGCTTTATTAAAACCACTGACGAGAACATCCAGAAAAGGCAGGGACATCCCTTTCGGTAGGCCATCGCTCTAAGCATAAAACCTATCTTTTACCTGAAAATTGGAATTATGCAGACAATACCTCAGGAATTCCATCACAACCTCGAGGGGCAACGAACTTCCCAGTGAAAATGTTATGTTATCCCTTAATCTAGCCTAAACAATGTCTAACTATTTCTTTAAAAGTACATTTGTATATAGGTTTTCGATATTAAAGCTGACAAATTTAAAAATTACTATTACTACTAAAATCAGGTTTAAAACGTTCTGCGACATCTTCCGATTCCCAATTTCCATTAGTCCCTGTCGTTCCACAGGTCCTCGTCAAGTCTCTCTCTTATTTCTTTATCAATGCCTTCTTTCCAACTCTTTCTTGGCCGTCCTCTCTTTTCTCTCTTTTTTTTCTCCTCCATTCTTTAAACATGTCCATACCACCTTGGTTCTTTTGTCCTTATATCATCTGTTATTGTGTGTTCTACCTTCATTGTTGAACGGATTGTTTAGTTCGGGATTTTTTCCAATATTGATTTTCCTGCTGCTCGCCTCCAAAAATCCATTT
>JACEGR010005591.1:0-71058 GCA_014170235.1 Listronotus bonariensis
GAGTGCAATGCAGACGGTTTTGTTTGACTGGAAGGGTGCGCTGGAGGGCGGGAAAATGATTGGTGTGGTTTTCTTAGACTTTAAGCGTGCATTCGAAACCATAAACAGACAACTGTTATTGAGAAAGATGGAAAGGTATGGCTTTGGTGAAGAAATTATAAAGTGGTTTCAAGAATACTTGACAGATAGAACGCAAGTGACAAAATATGGTTCCATTTCATCGGCTCAGAAGTCTCTGTATGGTGTGCCACAGGGAACCGTGTTAGGCCCTACTCTTTTCATACTGTATATAAATGATATTGTTAATGTTGTTAAAAAGTGTAAGATACAGTTGTTTGCCGATGATACTGTGATATATGTAATAGGGGATAAGGTAGATGAAATAGTTGATATAATAAATGAAGAGTTATGTAATATATTGAAATGGCTCGATAATAATTCTTTAAGTCTTAATGTAACAAAAACCAAAATGATGCTTATAAAGAATAAAAATTTTAAATTAAATAACATAATAAAAGATGTAAAAATTAACAATATTGCTTTAGAGAGAGTGGTTCAGTATAAGTATTTGGGATGTATTATAGATGAAAATTTGAGTTTTCTTGAACATTTTAAGTTTGTTACAAACAAAATAGCAAAAAAAATCTATGCATTGGGAAGAATGTCAAAAAATTTAAGTTGTTGGTCTAGGTTGACCATATATAAATCGATTATTGCTCCCCATCTCTATTTTTGTTCTACATTGCTGTTTTTAATGAATGCTTCTCAAATGAACGTGTTGCAGAAAAAACAAAATAAAGCCTTAAGGATAATATTAGGATGTAGTGTATACACTAGTAGAACTGACATGCTAACAATGGCAAATGTTTTGAGTGTAAGACAGACAATTGTATGTAATAGTATGACTTTTATTTATAAAATGTTAAATGGTCTGATACCTGTGCATTTGTGTAATAATTGTACCTTTGTTCGTGATGTTCATGAACACAACACACGTTCTAGAAATAACTTTTATTTGAATAGGGTCAACACTAATTTTGGTCAGAACAATCTTTTTTATAGGGGATTAAAGCAATACAATGAATTACCAGAAAGTATTAAGGCTTCTGGAAACTTAGCTCAATTTAAAAATTTATGTAAGATATATGTTAAGCAAAGCATTGTGATTTAATTTTAAGGGTATATATATAGTAAGGTACCTACTATTTGTTAAAATATTTTATAGGGTTAAATATTGAAGTATTTATATGTATATTTTTCTAGCCATGTGCTATTAATAAAGATTATTATTTATTAACATTAAAATAAAAATCAATAAAAAATAAAATGGGTACTCTCGTGAATTTTACGTAAAAATCCCTAAAACTTTTCTATTTATAATTTTTTTTTCTATCTCTAATATCAAGCAAGTTACAAGTGCCTGGCCAAATTGGCAAAATTTAAAAAACACTATGTATCTCCAAAACGAATCAAGATCATAGATAACCTACATTTAGATCCGCAGTGGCAAGAAGCATTTTTCGGATTTTTACGACCGCGCGCAGTGGGTGGACGAACATGCGCACTTAAAAGCCGTGGCAAAATACAAACACCGGCACCCCGTACCCTTCGTCCGCGGTCTGACCGTAACGCTCATTAGCTACCTACCGTACTTGAACAGACGTCGTCCTGGCCGTCAACAAATTATTTCTTATAATGCGAATAGTTTGTTTGGGTACGGGTGCGTTTACCCTCAACTGGCTTGCGTACAAACCGGTTTTCTCGCCCATGAAATGTAACTTTTGTTTCGCGCAGGTTATAACAATAGCAATCCATCGAGATTAGTGATCAAGATAGCCGTGAATTATTTTCACTACTAAATTTGTTTTAAAAATCGAATTAGAGTATGTGCAATCAGATTTGTTTTATCTCTTTTAGTTTATGCCATACCCTGGAAGATCAACGAAAAGGCGCCACCCTGTAGCAATAACGGAATTATACGGAATGGCTTTTTAGTTCCAATGCACTGAATATTAATTTTTTTATATTTATAGTCCCTTCATCTAATACATAACATACCCTAATTAATAATTTAAAATCATTATTTTATCATCATGCCATCTGTCTCCCTTTAATGTCGTATTATCCTTTATATTTGCTGTATAAAATTTAAAACTCCCATTTTAAATCATTTAAATTTATGCAAGATATTGACGACCTGTCGTATTGTAATTTAAAAATATTTTTTGTGCCCTGTCATTAAATTTGATAAATTGTTGATAGAGTAATTAAATACACATTTTAATACTTTAAAATATTTATCAATTTTTCTAGTAAAAGGAAGAGATATGTCAATGTTATAATCATAACATTGGAATTATTAGAATATAGATGAATCAAATCTCCGTTAAAAGACCACACCATAGCTAAGAATAATTTGAAAAAATTACAACAAAAACTCCTTATTGGTTAATTTTTATTTTTTTTATCTTTAGACAAACCACGAACACTAAAAGCCTAAATACTAACGTACTGTGGGTGTCTTAAGCGAGGTAAGAGGAAGTTTGTTGACACGGGACTTAAATACTTGGAGATTTGGGGGGAAGGAAAGACCTCCGCGGGCAGCAGGTTCCACATTCTAGAAACTCTAGGGATAAAAGAACGAACAAAGTGGAAAGTTCGAGGCCTGTCCAGTTGGACCGTATAGGGATGAATACGCGCGGAACCACGAGTTTCTCTGTTGGAAACCGTGAGTGAAGGAACTATACTGGACAATTCTTCAGAACAAAAGCCATGGAAGTACCCATAAAAAGCGATAGATCCCCCACAGCCCTACAATGGGCAAGAGAGGGAAGCCTTTCTGTAAGTGAAGGATCATTAATGAGACGAATAGCTCTTCTTTGAATAGAATTCAGAATGTTTAGAGTTGTGGGGAAGCCATGCCCCAGATATGAGAAAAATACTCCAAGGGAGGTCGGATTTGGGACACATTTAAATGTTTATTGTTTTAACCAATGGAGCATTGTGCTTAAAAAAATTCAATCTCTACGCTTATTTTATTTTTAAAGTTCTGTACCTGTTAATGTAAAAATACGTTTGCAGGCTAATACATAGCCATCACAAAAGCCATTAATAAAAACCGTCCTTGTAAAGAAAGAACTACCTAAGTGGGCTGATGTAAACAATTATTAAATACGAGGTGGTTAAAAGTTACAATAATAAAAACATTAACAGTAAATTTTTTGAATGGATATACTCCTCTTTTATTATTTTAATCCATTCAGCACTAAAAATAGGGGTAAGTTTTAACAATATTATTGAGTTCCTAGACCGACATGCATGAACTGCTTGATGGGGAGATATGATTGAGTTCATAGAAGTGACCTCATCACAGAACACAACCCAACATCAAAAATTTGTAATAATGGCAAAATATATTCCTTATATTATTAAAAAATATTGTTTCAATATACTTTTTACACTTTTAATACTTTAATAAATAATCAATATTAACACAATAATATTGACTGTGTAAGGGTGACTTTAGGGAGCGTGACATATTAAGGGATGTTTTTTGTACCTATATTATGATATTCAATTTTGCTTACTTCTGATTTGGAGGTTGACCATTACGATAGGGTCAAGAGAATTCGTTGTAAGAGGAGTTGATATTTAAAATTAAATGGAACAATAAAACTTAACCAGTATTTTCAAATACTTTTTTAAACCACGATACTTCCCTATTCCATAAATTACACTAAACAAAATATATACATTTTTTTATTTTTAAGACATAAGTATTGATGTATACCTACTTTAACGTTTTAACTGTTCTGTAAAAGTGCCTAATTACTAAAAAGATTAAATGCTTATGCACCCCATAGAGTATTTTGAACAGTTCTGCATCATCTAAGATCTAAATTTGAGAACGTGGCAGTGCTTACATAACACATAATATAATCCATATTTAAACAAAAAGGGCACGACCAGTGCCTTAAGCAGACTCCTGTTGACACATGCATCATGTAAGCTTAGTAAATAATATGTAACACCATCATCCTTGGGAAGTGCAATAAGGTTGCAATTTTCAATGCAAACATGTAAGGGAAGATTGAAAGGTAATTACTTTTAGGCAATATTATACCACGTATTTTTAAAATAAATGGAAACTTTTTGGCAGCTCTTTCTCATATCTGCATATTTAAGTTTCCGTAAATCCGTTAAAAATAGAAATTATTTCCAATAATTTGTTACTATACAGTTAGGATATTAAAATTTGATCGCCTTAACTTTGAATGGGACAAAAAATTGAATTGGGGTAAAATTCAATTACTACTTTTTGACAAAAATAATTTTGGTCATGTGGCCCAGGCCAAGGGGACACTAGCAACTTTTTCAAAAGGAAAAAGGGGCATGTAGCACTTTCTTTTAAGGCCTTTCAAATACCTACTCGGGGCCGGATTAACTCTTTTGGGGTCCGTAGACTGAATTTGTCGATTGCCCAACAGAAATAAAATTAATGACAAAAAAAAACTTTCCTTTTTTACCGTACCCATCGATGGGGCTAAAAAGCGAGATGCCTTGTACTTGAAGACCAAAAAAAAGATCTTTCCCTATGTAGCGCCCACTGGCGTAGCTACTATGGGGCTGGGTGAAGTAGTGCCCCAGGCTTAAGGGGCCCCTTGAAGGTTGGGAAAAAGCCGTGGACGTAAGTACAGAAATACTAAAAACAAATGGGAGGTAAATAAAGGGGTGGACATTTTTTTTGCTCTTCAAATTCAAATTTTTAGAGGACCCGCTTTTTGCCCAAGGGCCCTGGGAGTTGCCTTCTACTTCAAGACAAAAAAAAAGGTTTTTTTCTGTGTTTTTTTATTAATATCGTCGACCTAGGCACAAAATAACTAGTGTTAGCTATAATATTTTTGACCTAGGCTTTAGCCTAGTCAGCCTAGTGGGTAATACGGCACTAGCTTTATTCTTTCGACAATTATTAGTGAACAAAGTCATAATTACCATTTTTTTGAAACTTATGTGGCTAACTTCATTTTAAATGTTTATTAATATTTCAAATGGCATCAAGTTTAGCTCCAATTTGTACATACAATGCGGTTTTTAAAAGTTTCCTTTCCCTTAACTTTTAAATAGGTGTTGATATAAAGATTAGGGCTGGCAAAAACCGGAAAAAACAAAACCAGTTAACCGGTTTTTAAAAAACCGGTTTCGGTTAAAACCGGTTAACCGAATATTTAAAAACCGGTATTAAAAACCGGTATTAAAAACCGGTGTTAAAAACCGGTATTAAAAACCCGTATTAAAAACCGGTTTTTAAAACCGAAAACGGTTTTCAAAACCGATACACCAAAGTCGGTTTTTAAAACCGAAAACCGAATTAAATTTGCCCCTTTATTTCAAACAATTCTTACTAGAAACATTTTCTTCTAAAATGCGCCGTTTTCTGGTTATTTGCCTGATGTCTAAGGTTAAATGAACCACCCTGTTTATTCTGTCAACCAATTCGATTCGATTTTACAAAATGAACGGTTTTTCTTTTTTAGATATAAACCGCAATCAACCAAAAACCTATTAATTGATATTCGAAAAACCGCTTTTCAATTTTGGTCCGATTATCCAAAAACCGGTATTTGAAAACCGATTATCCGAAAAACCGGTATTTGAAAACCGCTTTTTAAAACCGGTTAAGCGGTTGCGAATACCGGTAAACCAGTATACCGGTTTTCGGTTTTGGCCAAAACCACGGTTAACCGAATTTATAAAATAAAATTGTTTAAATATCCTCCTCTACTTTGTTCAGTTGGGCGGTTTCTTGTGTCCTAATTTCTAATTAATTTTTTAATCATGTCACCCAGTGGCGGCTCGTGGCAAAATATTATAGGTGTTCTGCAATTAAATTATTCAAATAAGGGGAATAATATATTCGCGACGCATTCACCATTTTATCGAATTTAATCCTAAGTCGATATTCAGTTATCAGGTTTCATATTTATGTAGGCTGGGTTTTAACGAAAATATGAACAAAAAATATTTACGGAAATATAATTATTAAAAACTTACGTTATTGTTTAAATATGAGATCTCCGACGATCCTTATTCGAAGCGAATCGATCAATACCTCTGTCATTAAAGACTGTGATTTTTAATATAAAGTCTTTTTCAATGGAAAGCATGGCCAATGCAGTTAACGATCTTGTGACATGGTAGTTCGAATGAAGGTTTTTATTCGCTTAAGTGTAGAAAAACACCTTTCAGCCTCTGATGTCGACATAGGAGTAGTTATTAAAATATCTAGCACATTTTTTGTCCCTTTAAAAGTGCTTTCTAAATTATTTTGTATTAAAATTTTAAAAGTGGTGAACTACCCTCTTCGTCTGCAAAAAGTACACATGGAAAGCAAAAAGGACATTTTTTCTATTACATCCACAAATCCAGTCATTCCGGGAATAAATATCTCTATTGAAATGACGCGTATAAGGTTTTCCTCTGCTAACACAAGTTTCTCTTCATATGAATATTAAAAAAACGTTTAACGTTTACTAAATTATGCACCACATCCATTGTCTATAAACACTAAACACACAACCAAATACGAATAAGAAATATAAACTTGACGATTTTAGTTTTGTTTTTAATGGATATTTAATATTTGAATTATTGTAAAATAATAAATTGAATGTTATGAAAAAATACCAAGCAGCTTAAAAATTCTGGTGGTTCTGCAGCACTGCAGTTCTTATGCACCAGCCGCCCCTGATGTCACCTGATAAATTTATAATGGTGCGTAAAATGTTTTGCATGTCACAAATCGTTCGTGGCGTATTTTCTAGGACCTCAGATTTAAGGTAGCCTCACAGAAAATAATCCAAGGATGAGAGATCGCATGACCTTGGCGGCCAGGTCACATTACCTCCTCTATCTCCCGCATTCTGCTTAAAATTTTTAATAATCTAATGTTAATGATTTAATTATTAATAATTTTTTTAATTGTAGAATCGTGTACCTCTCCATAACAACTTGTTAGACATTACGGAATGCAACTATGATAGTTTGTTTACATAATTCTAAGCGTTGTTGCTACAGTAACATTTTAAAGTTCTGACGCTCTTATTGGTAAACCCTATAGTTATTTTAGCAATTCTTGAATTTTCAAGTAAGTAAAAGATGGCTATAAAAAGCAGCAAGCTACATATATTGAGTCGTTTATTTCAGAAACCAATTAAGTGCAGTTTATTAAATTTTCTGTAAAACAAATAAAAACTATCTATCTTTATAATTAATAAATAAAGATTCTGGCCTAAAAAGATAGAATAGTAGGAACCTAATAAGTTCCCAAAACAGATGTTACTTTTATTAACACTTCAATACCTATATTTTTGTAAAAATATATTTTTTTCTACTGTTGACTTGTTTCTGTAATATAAGTAATATCATAATTTTTTACTTTTTAACCAATAGAAACATTTTTTGATAGACGAGGAAATTTTTAAAAAAGGATATAATAAAAGAAATGTAAAATTTATTATTACAGAAAGATAAAACTATTTTGCAAACTGTGACGAATATGTCAAATAAATCTATTATAATCTCAAAGATTACAACGTGATCAGTAAAACGGTCTGTTTTACTAACTTTGAGGAACATTTTAGCATACTTGTAACTTGTAACAAGACGTATTTGGTAAAGTAAATATACAGGGTTACCTAAGAACAACCATAGCATTTGCTGTAGAAACACATTATCAACCATGGCTTGAGTGGTCTCTGCATTAAACTCAATTTTCCTTATAAAAAACAACATACACAGGGACATGATAGATAACTAATTTTTACACAAAAATGTGAGTTTACATAATAAAATTAAAAATGGCTATAAATCTTATTTTTTCCAAAAATGTTAGTGGACTGGTTTCTTAAATCAACGATTTAATTCAAGCTATCCAGTAGAAACCTTGCGTTTGACCCAAAGCAGTGTATTTTTTTGTTTAGTTATTTTTTCAAAATGGGAACAAACAGATTATAGTCTGTCAAAGTTAATATTTTGCAACATAAGAATTTGGCAGTAAGTAAACTAGTCAATCTTTTTGTTCTTAAAATTAAAAGGTTGAAGTTTCTAGTTTTAAAATCCTACAGTGAAAAATTTTTTCAATCCTAGTGAATACCGAAAAGATTTTTTTTGGTCTAAAAACTTGGAAAAAATTTTCAACTTAACCACTATATGGATCCGATAACTTGTTTATTCAGCTTTTTTTTTTCAAAAGTTTGATACCACCACTTCCTGCTGAGATATTGAACTTTGAACAAAAAAGGACATTTTTGTCTTTAACCATCAATATCTTAGCAACCGCTGATGGCACAAAAAAATTAAGAAAGGTTTTAGCTTTATATCCAACCGTGGAAAGATTTAGGAAGTTTAAATTTATATATATATATATATATATATTGATAAAACTTATATATATATATATATATATATATATATATATATATATATATATATATATATATATATATATACAGGGTGTTATTTAATAAGTGTCCGATATTTCAGAGAGTGATTTTTCAAGGCTACTTGATAAAACCGTCATTTTCGGCGGTCTTTACTTAGCATATTTATTACTAAGCGTATGCATCGATTATTTTAAACTAAAATATTTCGAAAACGGTTGCTCCTAGCGTCATCTAATAAGAGTACCTTTTTACGTAAAAATGACTAAGGAATCCATTTCTTTTAACAAAAATGTAAATACAGGGTTGTACAAAAGTTATGAGCCTTTGAAAGTGAGATACATGTGGCTAGCGCCCTCTACAAGTAAGAGCTAAATTAAGAACAAATTCAAATTTATCATGTCAAAAAACCCCCAGGTACCAATTTTCGTTCGGAAATCGGCATTATTTAGGAAATTATGCAGAAAAACATAAATAAAAATAAAACTTTGACACCCTGTACCTTGAAAGCGAAGCATCTTAGACCACACGTTCATAGGAACTTTTTACCTTAAAAATACTTGAAAAATCACTCTCTGAAATATCGGACACTTATTAAATAACACCCTGTATATCCTAAATCTTTCCACGGATTTTACAAACACATGTGCTATATATGTATATATATATATATATATATATATATATATATATATATATATATATATATATATATATATATATATATATATATATATATATATATATATATATTACGTTAATTTTGAAAATCAATAAAAAATTGGCTTTTTGTGGTTTTTGGTATAAATAATCAGGCGCTAAATTAAAAATATTGGGAAAATCACTAATATTAAGTGTGGGTTTTACAGTTCAATATGCCTAAAAAATCCACAAAGTTTCGATTTAATCTATCCAGCCGCTTTTTGTTTCATTCGATCAAATTTTTGTGAAAAAATTAAAGGATAACGATTTTGATTTTACTTGATCATAATTTTTAAGGGTTGAAATTAAGGGGGTAAAAATTTAAAAAAAAATTGAATTTTGATTTTTTTTGAATTTTTCCTCATAAGTTTAAAGACGTTTATTAATAAAAATGCATAAAAAAACTTTAAACCTTTTTGTTGCATTGGGTTAAACATTATAATCATTTAAAATTAAAATCGTGATGCTTTAGTTCTTTCTCAAAAATTCGATCAAATGAAACAAAAAACGGCTTAATGGATTGGATCGAAACTTTGTGGAGTTTTTAAAGACATATTGAACTGTAAAACGCACACTTGACATTAATAGTTTTTCGATAGTTTTAATTTAGCGCCTGATTATGCCAAAAGTCACAAAAATCCAATTTTTTATTGATTTTTGAAATTACCGAAAAAAAAAACATTTTTTTTCAAATACCATAGCCAATTATTAAAGGGTATTTATTTAAGATTTTAAAACCCTCCCTAATTTTTTGATGGTTAAAGACAAAATGCTTCTTTTTGGTCAAAGTTCAATATCTCAGCAAGAAGTGGTCGTATCGAACTTTTGAAAAAAGAAAATTAAAGCTGAATGAACAAATTATTCGATCCATATAGTGGTTAAGTTAAAAACAATTTTTCCAAGTTTTTAGACCAAAAAAGAACCGAAAAAATTCAAAACAAAATTCTTTTCGGTATTCATTAGGATTGCGCGGTAGACATTGTTTGAAAAATGTTTTCACTTTAGGATCTTAAAATAGCAAACTTTAAGCTTTAAAAGGCTTTTTTTTAATTCAGTACGATAATTTTTAAGAAAAATACAGCCACTTAAAAACGTCAAAAAATTGGGAGTATTTTTGTATCCTTTAATTTTTTCCGCTAGTGTATTTAGACAATAAATAGGTACGTTGTGTAAATTAATTTCTCTCCCTATTTTTGTAGCGCGGAAGTACATTTAAAACATCTTTTATTTGAATTAGCTGGAGTAGCTCTTATATAATATAATAATCTTCGGACAAACTTACAACATCAATGGCATCTTTATAACAGATAACACCTCTTTCTTTAGCAAGTTATTCACACAGAAGCCGCTAAAGTAAACATAAAATTCCTTTGAGTAAAATAACACCCTTTAAAAGGGGTTTCGTTGTATTGTATAATAATATTTTATATATGATATGATGACGTTTATCTCAATTTCTTTTAAAACGGCTACTTTACAATCTACTTAAGTTAAAGCGGCTTCCAGCTAGTATGAGATAAAAATAGAAATAGATACCTCTTTATTTCGGGTCGGTACCCCTTGAAGCCTCTTGTGGTTTACTTGCGGATAAGAGTTACTTTATTTGAATTAACAGGGGAACTTTATACTAATACTTATTAAATAAAAAAAAATCATGAAATATCAACAAAATAAAGTGACCACTAGAAAGTAAGAAATTCTTAGATAAATACAAAAATACAATAAATTATTAAAAATAACACATTTAGAGTTTAATACTATAAAATTTCTTATTGTATAAAAATATATAAAATGTTTATTTTTGTTATGTTGAACAGCACCATTATTACCTTATAATCATTTACCATTATATGGCCGGTTTTAAACTTATAAAAATTCTTGTCAAATAAGTTGGACCAAGTTTCCCTTAAAGATATTTGACGTGTAAATTAAATATTAAAGAAATTTAAGGTCATCTTGTTAAATTTCTTTAAAAAACATGAGAACACGTCTTATTTTTCTTTAAATTTTTGATGTCATGTTACCAACCTAATGAATTAATTAACATTTCTTAGAACAATCGTCTGGTCCGATGGGCACAAATAATACTGCTTAAATTTTTATTTTTAGTTTTAAATTCTTCATTTACGATTATTCTTATACTTATTCTTCCGTCCTCAAACAAATTGTATCAAATATTTGATTAAACTTATTTGGAAAAGAAGTTTTATACGTGTAAAACCAGTTTATTGCATATACCTACCTATGCATAAATAGTCGAGGCAATGAAGCATAAAAGTTCGATATTTTTAAGACAGGATGGATCGGAATGCGGTTTTTCGCATTCGCTTTCAAAAACTATTTGTAATATTTCTACCTAATTTATACTTTATACAAGCCGAAAATTGCATTGCTGCAGCCAAAAATGCATCATTTGAGATATCCTTTGAAAAATGTATAATATTAATAACTTTAAAAATAAGTGCCATATGGGCGAACGTAAATCGCGTCGGTTTAGGCCGACCAAAAGTCCTAAGAAACCGTAGAAGAAGAGAAACTCGGCGCCCGGAGATTTTCTGGGTAGCTGAAAACAAATATGGCATCGGCAAACACCCCACAGATACCTGGTGCGTCCTTACCTAGATGCGGACGTTACCTCGGATGATTTGCAAACAACAATCCAAAAATCATTGTGGAGGCTTTTGTGGGGCGCTAAATTCGCATTTCATGTGGAAAACGACCCTCCAAATACCTGGTGCACCGGAATCTAGTCCTGAATGTCATCTCCATGGCTTTTCCTGACAGAATCGAAAAAGGCAAACCGAAAGTAGTTATGGTTTTTTTAGGGCTGAGCACCCGGTGCACCAAAATCTGACCCTGAACGGTCTCCGAGGATTTTTCGGACAAACTCGTACTATGATAAGCTTAGATAAATTGCAATATGTTAACTTTACATTTCTTTATTTAATTTTGGCTCATTACTTAGGGACCGCCCTGCATAAACTTTAAAATAAAACTTTTGATAAATTGAAAAAAACGTTTTTTAATTTTTAAAAAATAAATTACAAATACAAACATGTTTAAAAAATGAGATTCGTATAAATTAGGTTTTATATCTTATTAGCAGTTATATAACAACAACAAATTCTTAATGAAGTAATGTTTATATCTAGATTAAAACATTTTACTAAAATAAGTGTTTTCTAAATTTTAAAGTAAGAATTTTACCACCCTTGACAATTGACAGCAATCTTAAGAACCAAAAATTTGCGTACCGTTGCGTTGTTTAAATAAACTTTTTCTCTTATTTTAAAGAGAGGCTTTTACCATAGTAGTTTAACACCACTGTTTACAAACACCCTGTATATGTTTATTAAATTCTGTAAAATACACAGTTTCCAAGATACCGACGAAGCCGTCCTTTCATTACTTAGTTCATTAAAAAATAAAAAACCTTACGGATGTTTCCTAAGTCCACGACCATACCATAGTATAACATCTGTTACTGTAGTCTTTTACAAAATCGTCTTCAAAAACATTGTTAAAATTTGTTTACAAGAACATGCATCTTTGATCTTCGGGTCTTCGTGATTTGAAAAGTGATATTTTAATTCCTAAACAAATTTCGGGTCACCACAAACACTAGCCGTAGCATAGATTTATTGGATACATTTATTATTTATCGCTTAACAAACACCTTTACAAGATATGAGAAATTAGGGTCGGCCCCTTAGTTTTAGGTTTCACTGACTATGTTTCCGGATATTAAAATCCACGTTAAATTTTACGAATGATTTAGTTTTTATTGTAAACATTTGTCTAAATTTGTAGAGAAATTTGATATTTTTAAAGCGTATACTAATTTATTTACCTATACCATATGACAGTTAAGATCTTTACTTAACATTTTTTTGCATGTTTTGGTCGACGATTTAGTATTTTTGATTTGATAAAATAGTTTTGATTTTTTAATCGACTCCAGAAAGAAAAAGGTTTTCAATTTGCCTGTATGTTTTTTTTTTGTATATTACGTGATTTCATTACATCAGTCATTTTATAAACTTATTCAACTTTAAATATTTCTTTTAATTTTGAAAAAAACTGGCCAAGTTAAATCTAACCTACTTTAAGATCTATTTAAGATCTTTAAATCTTTAAGATTTTTGCGGCGAAGCCCACATCCAAGCATAACTTTAGTATGAAACTTGGCTCATCTTTTTTAAATTTATGAATTTAGATTTTTTTCCATGCATAGTTTTTTTATACTATTAGCTACATTTTCTTAAACGCAAGAATTAACAGTGCGCATTGCCCATTCGTTATCTGCTACCTTTTTAACTTGGTAACGGTTGTTTATTAGCGCGTACTACAAGTTTTTTGTATGGGGACACCACTTATGTTTTGGCTTAATTATATTTTTAATATATTTTTTTATACAATATGAAATTTAATGGTAACTTGTTTACGTCCTTAAACCTTAAACTATACAGGAAACAGAGTAATGGGTCAGAGAACAGTACAAAATAAGACTTCTCAAACTATGCCGACCTTTCGTCAATATATTTTGTCTTTCTCAAGGCTAAAATAAAACATTAACATTAATAACTTAAAATCAATTAACATTGAACATTAAGTTGCATAACGATGACAAAATAATGTATTAGACTTACCTAGTTTAATAAAATAGTTGTTTTTACGTGTATAATAAGTTAAACACATTTCATATATAACAGAGTGCGCAAATTCTCATTGAACAAACAAACCCACAAGTAAAACTGTTTTGTCATAAACTTTTAAACTTTAAAAACATAAAAAAACAATTAAACAATAATTATGTAGTTAAAAAGACAAAAAGCAAAAACATTTTTATTTTTTATATACAGCACTCAGTACTGGCTTGAAAATAAGAAATCCAGGCAGTGTTTCCAGCAAATGTAATAATACATATATTGTGACGGTTAAAATGCTACAATTACAAAAAAAAAAAAAATTTGTAAGAGAACCCCCTAACCCCCTTATTTTTTAACTTTTTATTTTAAAATTGTTTATTGCGTTTAGGTACACACAATAACCGATTCAAAAGATTCCAAATTTTATCTTTATGGGATATCAGTCAGTGAAAAATTGACGACTTTTAGACCTTCCAGTTGTCCTTATGGATATAAATAGACACACCTTTTATATGTTTACGGTAAATAGATATTGAGTTATGGATAGGTCCAAAGTTCCTCTGCTTAAACTTGGCTTGACACGCTGAAGCGTGTCTAGATTTCTCAAATTTTCATAGTCATGTAATACTCTTAATTGACATGCAGTCAATGTTTTAGAGATTAATAACTCTTAAATCCATTGTTAACCGAAATACCCATGGCTAATGTTTTTTAAAGGGGAGAGATTAAATTTTTAGATTTTAGAAAAATATACATAGTGTTACATTTAAAATAACAAATTGCCCTACATCGCAAAATCGGCTACTTTGTTTTTGTTTTAACGAAATGTAACAACTAAGTAGCGGGAATATGATGATCAAAAAATGTAAGGCTTTCCGCAAAAACCGAATTTTGATAATTTTAATTGTTTTAAACTTGAGCACCCTGTATAATATGTTTTCTTTTATATTTTTTATGTAAAAGTAGTTAAATTGTAAGTAAAACTGGATTATTTTTATTTAAACTTCTATCTGTTTTAAGGTGAAAATATGTGTTACACCAACCCTTTATTTATTTGAACTTAAAAATAACAAAGGGTTTAAAGCCAAATATTCTTTGTACACCGAACGACAATAGGCATATGTTATTATTGATTATGTTATAAATTATAGGGACAATGTTCAACGACACTTAAGTGTTCGAAACACTAATTTTAAAATATTTCACACGCCACACGCCAAGAATACAATGTGCTTCGAACGGAAAGGGGATCTCAAACTCTATCAAAGTTTAAATAACAATTTAATATGAATATTTTTTAACGATTTTGTAGTAACACTTTCTACGAGGTTATAACCTTTCTGGGCTGTACGAAATATTCAAAAAAAAAATTAATGCTTTTTATTATTTATAAAATTATAACTGCTGGATTCACGCCGATTTCAATGTTGACTCCCGATTATGAACTTTTGAACATTTTTGCGGCAATACATCAAAGAATGTTAAATATAGCTCTGTTTGAAAAGGGGTAACGTGTAGTGTAGTGTATTGTAGTGGAGGATTAAAAAGTGTAAATAAGTTTTTAAAAAAATATGCCAACGCATTTAACTGAGTTATGTCACAAATGTCAAAAAGTTTATTGACAGAAAAAGTTAACACTAGTTAAAACTTTAACTAGTTAACACTTATCATTAATGTTGCAATGTGTTAGTTTATTTGAAGGGTTGCTGGAGATATTACATGGCTTATGGTCTGTGCATACCATAAGCAACGTTTTTGTTATATACTTCTTATAATAAAGCCAGTTTACATAAGATATGTTCCGATCTGTGCCGGTTTTAGCGGCGCCCCTTAAGCGTAATTCAAACCCATGCGGAAAAAAGCAAAAATACTAATTTTTAATCAGAAATACACATTTTTTTAGAAAAATCATTAAATTTTTACTTTTCTAAACTTTTTTATTTGATTGGTAAAGTCGATATTTCCAGCAATTTCATTTTCGATTGACAAAGTTGCTAAGTTGGCCAACCTAGAATAAGAGATTATCGATCGCAGATAGGTTTTTATCAGCTTCAGTTTAGAAAATCTTCTCTTCCCACCAGCAACCGTCACAGATATAGTTAATAATATTTAAATTTTTACAATCATTCTATCCCCACATTTGAATACAGTTCTTGTAAGTTACGATCTTTAATACAATTTAAAACAAATACAGGGGTAAACACATTTTAATTGGGCCAAAAAGATGTTAAACTTTCAAGTTCATTACACTACATACACCCATCTATATCTGATTTAGAGTCTACAGTTAATTATAATTGCTAAAGCCAAAGCCAAAAAAAATCTAAGTTTCTTAATAATCAATTAATAGTTTATAACGTCGTGGTCGCTTTATGTTCTCTTTACCATTATCAACATTGTGATTTAATATATTTTTGTTAAAAATTTTGTTTTTTCCTGTACGTCAAAAAAGTCCTTTGATGCATAAAAGATGTTCTTTACATTTCTAAAAATATGTAAAATCGTATCTAGATTATTACAAGAAAGAAGAAATTCAATTTTTTTCCTGTTTTCCTATTTCTATAATATTTTTAAAGTTCTAAAAGTAGGACTTTTAGGACATATATTCATAAAAAGTTTTCTTCTTAATTTTTTTGGAGAATCACCCCTTACAGTTTGTCGGTAGCAGTGGCGGCGAGTACGTAAGTGCACGGGGGCCAATGCACTCAAAGAGGTAAAATGTATGGGTGAAATGCACCCATATGAAAAAGAACATTTGAACATTTTTGTCCGTCAAAAATATTGTGTGGATGTGGTGAGGACCTTTTTTGCTCTTTAAGTTTTTTATAAAGAAATAATGGAATAAAGGTTTTTAAAGTTTAGAGTACGTACACGGGAATAGAATGTGAACGTTATGACCTTTTTTTGCTCTTGAAAAAGTTTTGGCACCTGCACCCATATAAAAACTAAGAACCCGCCGCATCTGGTCGGTAAAGATACTGGATACTCTGTATAATACAAAAAATTTCAAGATATTTTATCCTCAATATATTATTTTAAGATACAGACTTTCCATAGTTCACAATACAAATATTAACATTTTGAAACTTTATTCCCAAACGTTAATAAAGACGTTGTATTTCATGTATTACACCCAAAGTCGGTCTGTATAAGGTCACGACATTCGGCCATATTGCTTTGACGTGTTATGACGTCACATCTCCCATTTTTCGGCCATGTTGTTCAGTGCCGGAGATATACAGTTTATTCTATTAGTAGAACAACCGTTTACACAACAGTTTTTAATTGTTATTAAATTTTAAAATCTTTTACTTTAAATTAAAAACATTTGGAATTACATCTTTCAACAAATATCACTTCCAAAACAATGCAAAATGAAATGCGCAAATTCTAGACGCCACTGGATTAATCTTCAGCTTTGATTTTTACCCAGTCTTGCCAACTTTTCTCTGAGAAGTGTCCTTCCTTGCGTCCCCGACCTCGAACCGCCTAAAAGTTGAGGATATGTCGCAACTTTATAAATATAAACTAACCTTGTATTAAACCTAAAAATTAATATTAATGCCACCTACCACTGGACCTACAGTCCAAGTACTTGTTTACTATAGATAAATAACCGCATTAAAAAATGTTTTACTTTCAAAAACGTGTTTATTTTCTTTGGGGATTGATGTGTTTAATTGTTTTTCAAATACAATAAAAAATAACTTTGGCACGTGTTTCGGCATTTAAACAAACGTTTTCCGGTGTAAATTTTTTGTTTGCTTTTGGCATTTTCAGGGCACTAACACAGTTTGTATAAATTTGCATAATGGTATTTTTACGCGAGTATTTTTAAAAGTTTTATAATGATTTTTTTAATAAATAAGAGGTAAAAAAACAACATTTTTAAAAGCAAGCTTTTAATAAAATGCACTAAAAAGAATTAAATATACTTTTTTTTTAACTTTTACTATCAACATAAAACCTCTTTACACTATTTATATTATATAAAAGCTTGTCGCGAGATTTACCTGTGTAAATAAACGTGTAAATTTAATGATTTAATCTGACTAATTTTCATTTTTTTATTTTTAAACTAAGTAACTAGGAGTATTTAAATCTCGAGACATGCTTTTATATCATATAAATTGTATAATGAGGTTATGTGATGATAGATTTAAAGTGACATCACCTTATTTTTCAAGTAACTTTTAACAAGCTCTTTTATATGATACTTGTATTGTAGAAGTGCATTCAAAATAACTAGCCAGTCATCTCTAGATGTCCGCCATATTGGATTTAAAATAAGGTCCCTTTATTTTTTAAGTTACTCCTAACCTAACCAGCCAATTCATTTTGCATTAAAAATAACTAGTCCGCCATCTTGGTTCCGCTATGTTGGAGTTAGAATGACGTCACACATTGTAACAGTAAACGTGTATACAACATGCATGCGCGGCCGATGAGTTTTTTCTCAAATGGGGCAAATTTTGTGAGCAACTAATAATGCTTTAGTTTACTACGTGTTACTCTTTCAATTTAATATACTAGTTCTATGGAGAGAGACTCCTAGAGTTTTAGACATATCAAAATAACCCACATAGCAAAATATTATACTAAGTATGTGCTAAGCATATTCTAATATATACAATAAATTAGATTAAATAGATTAGATAATATAGGTTGTATATATGCTGGGAATATGCTATGTATATTTTTTGGCCACAAATAGGATGTGCTTTGTATATGCTTAAAGTATATGCTGAGAATATGTGAGAATATACTCAGAATTCTTCACAATATACTAAAGTATATACTGAGAATATTCTTGGAATATAATAAGCGCTTTTACCATATAGCGCTTAAATTTGATTTCTGTCTGCATTTTTTGTATTTGAAAAAAGTCCACTTTGATGCCGGTTTCTTATAGCCCTGGGGCTAACAAAAACTTGCGGCTATAAATATTTGCACCAAAGTAGGTTTTTTCTCAAATAAGAAGAAATGCACAATAATTTTATTGAAATATTCACAAAAACTAAGAAATATATTTTGTTAATGGCACTACCACCTCAGATTTAGCTACTTTTTTAATGCTTTCTTAAAAAAATTAAAATAGAGTCTTTGTTCGCATGTTACCAATAAGGTCTTTCAAATATCGACTCTGCTATGAAATTTATAATACTGAAGTAGTACATAGCAACATTTTTAACTTTTTATTGTTAAAATGTACCGTCGTTTCTAAATTTTTATTTGTTAGACTATTTATAGTTCTACTTTACAGTTATTTTTTATTTTATTCACTAAAAAAAAACATTAAAAGTGTATGAAACATTAATTATTGTATTACATACATAATACATAAGTATAATATAGTACCCACATTTCAAAAAAAAAAAATAATAATAATCGGCATCAGCGGTGGGCCCCTTCAGGGATTCTCTATCATTTTGAGAGCACCTAAAAATTTAAAGCGAATATAAGGTTAATTTTTTTACATTGGATAAATAAACAACTAGATTTCAACCACATTAATCTAAAGGAATTATATTATTCACTACCTACAATATTAAAATTTAATATTATTACTATACGAAAAGGCTTTGCACTTGACGAGCAGTTTTTATAACTTTTAGTGCAGAGTGTTTTTTATTTAATGTCGTAGGGAAAGGCAATAACAGTTTAGAAAAAAATAGCTTACCTACGGTTTTTCTTTTAGTTCATTTTTTTCTTTTGCTTTAGCAAGCCATCTTTTAATTTCTTGTATAATTTCGTCCTCACAAGAATTTTCTGTTCTCTTGTTATATCGGACAGCATCTTAAATAGAAGTAATTAAAATATTAATATTTTAATATAAAACACCATAGTAATATGTATCGTCCGTTGTTTATTCATAATCTCCCAAGCACCTAGTTTTTTAAAGCACCCTGTATATTTAAAAATATTTTTTGAAAATGCGCCATGGCCTATTAACAATTAAATATTTTCTTCGAAATTTTCAGCATGTCTACTTAATTTAGCCATAATCATGTTCAATTTTGTTAGAACTTGCTGCTTAAATTCTAAAAAACATTTATAAAAATCCAGATAAGTTTTACATTTTATTTTATAATAATTATAATTACCTTATGTCTTATATAGTCAGTTAATTGTCTTTTGCTTCATTTATAACTTTACTCTGAAAATCTAGTAAAATACCAAAATCACACTTTCAGCTTTTCCAAAATGATATTGCACGGCACCGCAATAATAAAAAAACAGCACAAAAGAAGTAAACACAGAATATTAAAATACTTTTTCCACTTGATAAAATCAAAACAGTCCAACTGGTCATACAATCAAATGCACAAAAACGACAAAAACCAAAACTGAGGTTATGTTCTCTTTAAGTTTCAATACTAAGTTCCAATATCACATCTAATAGCTCAAAATATTGACAGATCACATGACCCCTTTATAGATATTTTGTTTTAGGGCCATGTGATCTGTCAATACTTATATCTAAAAGATTAACAAGATGTTATTGGAACTTACCTATGTGACGCCACGCCACGCCACCGCGCGCCAAGTGCATTCCAAGGCCTGATTGGTTAAGAGAATAGGTTGTTGTGATTGGGCGTAGGTTTCCGCGGGAACTTTAAGAATTTTTAAGAGAAATCAAAAATTTGCATGAAGAGATGTCATAACCATTACCGTTAATGCGTAACCAATATGCTGCGAAAAAATTATATATAGGATGAATATTTATTTTATTTATAAAACAATTATTTTTTAGGTCATATTGCATATTCCTGGAATGTGCAACGAATATTCCTTTACAGATATGCGGGTAATAACTTAGAGGCATAAGCGAATATATACTTAAATAATGCTAGGAATATTAGTCAGGGAATATGAGTTGGCGCATATTCGAGGCATCTGCTTGGGATATGAATATACTTTAGTTTTTATGTGGGAAGACTTGGCATAAATACATAAATGGCATAGGTAGAGGAGATCTTTCGCATTAATCTTACTTTTTGGTAACTTCTGGTTTAACCGGAAATGGAACATTTAAACATTTTTGGATTTCTGAGACAATTCTAAATAATAATTTAAAAAATTTAAAGTTTTTACGCCTACTTTATTTTTTGAGAGCCATTTGGAGTATTGCATCTAGATAGACTTTATTATAAATTGGTATGTTAGATTCGTCAAAAAAGTCCTTTATTTAAAAAGTGCTTGTCTAAAAAGGGCTGTAATTTGAAAAATAATACTTAGACATGGAAATGTCATTTGCCAAATTGTTTTATACCTATCTTTTACATTACTTACCAAAACTTTGCAATTGTATTTTTCTAACATCACAAAGGGGCCGTTTAAGTATTACGTAAGCAGATTTATTACAATTAATAACCCTCCCCTCCTCTATGTCATCAAAAGTAAGCAAAATGCTTACCCCCTCCTTCCATGCTTACGTAAACATTTGTTTATGTATTTTTCTTTTAATGTATTTAGTCTTTTTATTGTTTAATAAGCAGCAGTTATAATTCTAGAAATAAAAAATAGGCTAAGGATAGAGGACTTTAACGCACATAATACATATACAAGGTCTAGCAGTAATAAATTCAGCAGTATTTTGACATTTTGATACGAAATAAGGTTAAGGACTAAAATATTTTTTGTTTATTTTTAAATTTTGTCTTAAAAATGAACTTAAAAAGTTAAGATTTCTCCTTTGGTAATATACAAAACAAATAAATAAAATAGAATATAAATAAAAACAAATAATATAATATTTATAAATAATGCAAGCTTGTTACTTCGACCGTCGACCAATCACACTTCTTCACATGGGCGCCTTAAGGTTTACCAGTAATAAAATAAGGTGTTTTCCTTAATGCTGCTGGCACTATTTGCGTGGCTGCCCAAGATTTATTTAAACAAACTTTATTGACACGATACTCGACAATCTTAAGTAATATTACGAACAAAAAAACGTTTTTTTTTGGTTTGTATATTAATGTCTATATCAAGTCATTCAAATACAAAAATACAAAAAATTAACATAGTTTATTTTCGTGACCAGTCAACAGACTCAATCATAAAAAATAAATTTGTCTTATGATTTCGCAGAGTAAAGATCTCTGATGATGCCTCGAGCAATTAATGGCTAAACGTCAATAAACGATTTCAATTTGACGCGCTCCAAACCCAAAAACCAAGATTTCTTAGTTCTAGTACTCATACCTAAAATGGTTTTCTTGCCGGACTTTGCTTGTAATTTAAATTAATGCCAAACTTCGTTAACTAACTTTTGTACATGTTGTACTTTTGTATTTGCATGAGATATTTTAAAACTTTTAAACAATTTTTGGTAAAACTGGGACTTATCTATTTGAAACTACGTTTCAACATTGCGCGCAGTAATTCCCATACTCGGTACTAAGCGAGTACTCTGGTCATCATGAACCTTTTGGGTAAAATTTTTGTATATCCTCCGAAAATTACGATCGACGTGTCATTCGATTCGTTATAATGTATAGAAAGTTTAAGGAAAAGTTCCGAAAGGAAAATTGCAAAAGTATAAACAATAAATGAAAAAAGTAGGGGTTTGTATTTCTTTGGAAATATCTCAAAAACTATAAAAGAAAGAAAATTAAAAAAATAAAAAGAGAAAGAAATTTCCTTAAAAAAAGGGAGTTCAGGGAGGTAGGACGCCCTGAACTGTATCTTAAATATTTATAATTTTTACAGAGCCCCGAAAATAGCGCTAAAAGCGGGCAGTCTAACATTCGCGAGCGGTCCGTCCCTCGGATACGGCAACAAAAAAATAAATTTGTCATATAAACTATGAAAATTAAAGAATAACAAATTTTTGGCACAATTAGGATACATGAATAAATAATTATCAATTAATCAAAAATTTTTGACTTTTTACAGTCTTTGATTGTTAATAAAAGTAGAAAATTAACATTTTTAAATATTTTCAACGGGAATCTATATCTATACCTCTTAAAAATACCTCAACAACGTGAACATTTAATTTAAAAAGGTTGTTAATTAACTAATGGAAAAATGGAGATAAACATTTTTGGCTGGCGGATAATTATTTACTCATATGTTACATCCTAGTTGAGACAATTATTTTTATTCTTTAATTTTCATATTTTATATGACAATTTTTTTTTTTGCCGTGTCCGAGGTACGTACCGCGCGCGGAAGTCAGACTGCCCGCTTTTAGCGCTATTTTGAGGCTCTGTAAAAATAATAAATATTGAAGATACAGTTCCGGGAGGTGGGACTTTTTTAGGATATTTCTTCCTCTTTTTTATTATTTTGAAATTTTGAATATGTTTTGTAGTTTTTGAGATATTAAAAAAAACTTTTTTTTCATGTATTGTTTATAACTTTTGCAATTTTTATCGGCCCCTTTCGAGACTTTTTCTTAAACTTTTTATACATTATTCCGTATCGAATGACACCTCGATCGTTATTTTCAGATAATATACAAAAATTTAAGAAGGTACATGATGACTAAACTAGAGTACCTAAATGTATTCATTATTTGTGGAAATCTCAAAGAATGCGTATTGTTCTAAAGCATAGACAATGTGTGAAGTGTCTCATGTGTAAAAAAGTAAAAAGCTGCTGCTGACGTAATCACCATCTAGACCCCCCACCCCCCATGTCATCAAAAATAAGAAAAACTAGACCTCCTCCGCCCCTTTATAGTGCTTACGTAATACTTGAACGGCCTCCTAGGGTCACTAGATTAATTTGCATCCAGTCATGGCCACCTAGATGCAATATTAAAAATGGCTTTAAAAATCAGGTAGGCTTGAAAACGTCTTAAAATGTCACATTTTAACAGCAAAAGTGTCGGGAATCCAAAAATGTCAAAATACAGGGTGTCCCACCAGGAACTGCCGCGATCGATTTCTCAAAAAGTAAGTTTTGGAACATTTTGAAAATTTGGTAACGATATAAAGTCAGTGGGGACATACAACTAAAATATTTTAACAGCTTTACCACTTCCGGTTATACCGGAAGTTAATGTCAACTTCCTTATTTTAAATGGAACACCCTATATATTATTAACAGCTGATTGATGACGTGCATCGGAAATTGTTTAAAATTCACTTTTTTATATTTCAAATATAATGTTCTTTCTTGTTTATTAGTATCCATACTAAACAAAGATAAAGTCAGCTTTCTAGATTTAACAAAGCACGCCAATGATAGAAACATTGTATTAGCATTCGATGTGAATTGTATGAAGTGTGGAGTGTTACGGCCGCAACAAAGGGCCTATTGTAATGGAAATAGAAATATGGACTCCGGGATAGAACACCGGGATCTTCGCATTGTCCTGCTCAACGCCCAGGATTACAGTTGTTATAACTTCTCTTCACTATTGTGTGCCTTTTACTATATTATTGCTGCGTCTTTGTGTCACTATTTAATAAATTACTTGGACTAAAATGCGTGTAACTGTTTGTGGGTTAGGCTGATGACATTGTTTGTGCGTTGTGGATAATCCCAAATGCCTGTAAACACCTAACTACATTTTAAATGTCTTATGATTTATATAGGAACTATAGTCTGGGAGGTAGCAACGTCGTGAAAACAAGAATTTTAGGTTAGCTGATTTTATGATATGTTGTTCTCCCTCCTCTTTCGGGAAGTTCCTCGGCTATCTGGCTGGTGGTAGCGGTTGCATAGGTCCCCAGCTATGACCTTAACATTTAGAACTGTCACCTTGACATGTAAAGCTATTACTGATATGTCAAAAAATGCAGACCTTGGTCATATATTATATTTTCAAGTTTCATCAAAATATACCGAACGGTTCAAAACATAGAGGACGACTGTATAATTAGCAATGCAAAAAAGTTATTCTCTATAAAGTGTTTGTTTTATCTAAAATAATAAACGCTATAATAAAAATTACCCTTTGATATGGGTGGTTCAAATCACCGTAATATATTAGGTTACAAAAACGACAAAATAAATTTTTGGGACTACGAATTAAAAGGCCTAAAAACTAATAAAAAGACCAATTTTTATTTTATCGCCTATGAATATTTGGGAATAGGGTGAAATGAAATAAAAAAATTAAGCCTGGGGGTGAAATTTGTCACTTATTAAACAAGGAAATTTTTAAAGAAAATGTATTATTATTTAGCGTCTTAAGGTGGCCCACTAATTTTAAAAATTAATTATAAGTAAAATTTTTTGACTGCAATTTATTTTTAGTCTTTTAACATTTAAAAACATCTGGCAATAAACAAATATCACCATTTTAAACGCAAATTTTACTCTGGTCGTTAAAAAAAAGCTTGTTTTTTTATTATAATTATTTCAATAATAGTCATATTTTTTTAACTTATAACTTTTAATTGGCATGAAGGAAGATGTTTTCAAATGTTAAAAAGAATAAAAATAACATCAGAAATATTTACTTATAATTAATTTTCAGTATTATTGGGCCTATTTTTTTAAATTTGTTGTTTAATAAATGACAAATCCCCCCAGGCTAAGAAAAAAATATATTTTACTTAACCCTACTGAAGAAAATTAAGTGTAAACTAAGAAGATGGGTTCTTCTTCATAAATAATTTATTTTACTTTATATATGCAAACATTATTAAGTTTATTAATGTTTTTGTTTTAGTAAAACAAAAACTACAGATTAAATTACCAGAAAATTATAATTTCGGTTACATTTTTATGCTATTTAAATACGGAGTTATATTAATACTTATTGCGGTTTTTTTATATGCCAAAATAACATCTTTGTGATTTAAAACTTTCATGTTTAGAATAGGACGATTATTATTTACGCTTATGTTAAAAAAAAATCACAGAATTGTAAAAAAATATGTTTTTTAAAGAAATAGCCTTATATGTCTATGTAAGTAAACCTCAATTATCCCTAAAAACCATAATCCATAAAAACCAAAATTATTATTCAGTTGGGATACTGTTTGATGCTATTTAATTAGGTAGTTCCAAAATTATATTTTTCCTTTTTTTTCAAGAGTTAAACCATCTTGTATATTATAGAGGCATTTTTATTATAGCTATATGTGCGACACTACGAGTTTCTCTGTTGGGAGTTGCAAGGGGGAGGCTATACTGGACAAATGCTCGGAGCCGAAGTACCTATAAAAGAGCCATAGATCTTCTACAGCCTGACAATAGGCCAGAAAAGAAAGTCTTTCAGTAAGTAAAGGATCAATAATAAGACGAACAGCTCTTCTTTGAATGAAATTAAGATTGCTAAGAGTTGTGGGCCGCAATTTCCCAGGTATAAGAACAGTACTCCAGAGAGAGTCGGAGTTGTGATACATACAAAGTGTATAAATTAAAAGGGAAAAATGCTTTTTGCCCGAAAGGGAAATTCAAACTTTTTGGAGCCGCCGTGGCTACAGATACAATGTGTTTATGCCAGTTAAATTTATTCGTAACTACGGGGAGAGGGGCTAGGGCGGGCCACGCCCCCCAGCTGTTGCCATGTGTACATATAACGTATTAACAGCGTCCGGGCCAGGGTGTTTGCAGGCCCTTCCTAGGCTCTCTCCAGGTTTAATGGCTAGTTACGGCTATGATTGTACACACATAAGCAAAAGGTGAGTGTTAAATGAGTTTTTCCAAGATAAGAAACATGATTGTGTTTTGAATGTAATAAATTTAACGAGATTTTTGGCGCCCCTCAGGGTATAGATGTTGTTTTGGAATCTGTTTATTGTCGTCATCGCATTTTTTGTTATTCCGAAAACTGGCTGTGAACCGCTAAAGTAACCAGTTCTTGCATGTTTATCTTCTATATTGTTGCGTTATACTTAAAATATAATACAAATATTATTTTTACAGAGAAACTTTAAATTTATTACTCAGGACACAAAAATTTTATCGTAGATTCCTACATCCTTAAGAGTTGAGCGGTCGCCATTAAACAAAATATATTTTTCTAATATTTAGCCCAATGTCGTAAACGATTAAATCAATGTACGTTATTATGCATAAATCTAAAATAAATTAAACTACTCATCGTAACCAATGTCCCCTTACGCCTACGAAAACAAGACAGAGCAAACCAAAGTAATCCAACACGGACTGCTCCTTTTGTATGGGTCACGTGTTCTGTACAAAGGACGTGTGCTGGTCGCCCTTGGGCCCGTCGCCCTTTATTTGCTTTGGGCGTCGTGCCGCTCATTGAATTAACCGGATAATATCCGGAAGGGCAATCGGAGGTGTCTGTTCCTATATCAGTGTAATCCGTCATGCTTTGTTGTAATGCCTTAATACAATAATTAGCTCACACTGATCAAAGAGTTTATAAAAAATACTTCTGCTAAATTCAATTGCAACCAGAAATTATTTTCTTATTTGTTTTGGTAGATTCCATATCATTACTGCTAAAATGAATAAAATAAGAAATAGAACAAAATGCAATCTTTGCTGTTTAATTCTTTATATTAGGGAAGTCCAAGAGGATGATTCCGGGATTTACTACAGCACGGCAGATAAATATACAGAAGGATAACTTGTAACCGGTTAAGTACCTTCACAAAATATGAGCGCTGTATATAAGGCCGCCAGTCAAGAATAAAGGATCAGATTAGCAAAAAAATTAATATTTATCAGAAATTTGCGAGCGCTTTACATTAAAATAGGGTGAGTTCATTATAATATGCTAAAAAGTGTATATTCCACTAATTTAACAGTTTCAGAGTAACGTTAAGAAAGCGGAGGACTACCAAATTGTAAAAACGTCATCTTGACATTCTTAAGCGTAGCTATTTTTTTATTTTGTTTTAAAGAAAATAATTCAGGGAAAACAAAAAATATATAATCTGACGATTTCTACAAGCCAAAATAACAACAGTATTTTTTGACATATTAAAAAATCTCTAGCTGCTTCTACCACCAATAAAATTTTTCTTATTCTTGATCTATGCTTTGCAACCCAGTAGGCCTCTATGATAATCGAGTAAATCCCCATTTAGCATCGTGGGCTACGCTACTAATAGAAAAGTTAGTTATTTCAATTTCTCGATAATTTTGGCGTACAGAGTGTAACAAAAGTATTCCCTTTCAAAAACTTTGTCAAAAGCGACGATCTACAAAATAAAACATTTGGCTTAGTCCAGAAAACCGACAAGCCAGCATTAAAGCAAGAAACTAATACAATCAAACAATTTCTGAAGCCAACGACTCCTTCGACAATCGTATTAAAAACAAAGTTCTTTCTTGCTCAAATGGCACCAAATCTTTTGGTCCTTTTCGAAAAACATAAGTAGGAATTTTTGTACCAGTTCTTTCCCACTTAACTTTGGAAGATGAAATTATTTCTACCGCTAAAGGAAAGGCAAAACTATTTGCTAAACAATTTGCTACCAATTCAACCTTTGACCCTCCCGTAAATCGTTCAATTCCAGCGGTTACCCCGGTTCCTCATAAAATGCCCGATATTATTTTTAAGGTAAAACACATTAAGCATATCCTTTCTTCCCTAAATACCAAGAAATCGTTTGGACTGGATGGCATACCAGCAGTCGTTTTAAAAAAATGTGCTCCAGAACTTGCACCCATCTTAACTCGGCTCTTTTGAATTTCTTATGACACAGGTATCCTTCCGGAGTGCCGGAAAGCTGCACGTGATCAACCTATTCCCAAGAAAGGATCTAAATCTCTTCCATCTAAGTATAGACCAATTTTAATTCTCTCAGTTCTTTGTAAAGTAATGGAAAAATCATTAATTCACAAATTCTTAAGTATTTAGAAAAACACAAAATTTTGCACGACAGGCTGTATGGATTTCGCCACAAAAGATCTACAGCAGATTTTCTTTCCTTCGTATTACACTGCTGGAATAAGTCTCTTGAGTTTCTAGGTGAAACCCAGATCGTTGCTCTTGATATATCCAAAGCTTTTGACCAGGTCTGGCATGCCGCACTTCTTAATAAACTTCTTTATAGTTATCTATCTGATCGACGTATATCAGTTTTTGTGGACGGCCATTCTTCAAGCTTTCACCAAGTTTATGCTGGAGTGCCTCAGGGCTCAGTTCTGGCACCAACATTGTTTCTTCTTCACATCAACGACCTTCTCTCGTCCACAACTAATTCCATTCATACTTTCGCCGACGATAGTACCCTTCACTCCAGTTTTCAAGTTCCTAAACCCATCACTTAACCTGATTTGGAAAACAAAGGCATAGCGATGCAGATATCTCTTTCACAGGATCTTAATTTAATATTGGATTGGGGCGCCAAAAATCTCGTCCACTTTAATGCATCCAAAACACAATCATGTTCCTTGTCGCGAAAAGAGTCATCAAGTTTTACAGAGCAAAGACACCTTCAATCTTGTGGGCGTCACATTTAAAAGTATCCTTAACTGGCATAAACACATTGTATCTATAGCCACGGCAGCTTCAAAAAGCTTGGATTTCTCTTTCGAGCTAAAAAGTATTTTTCCCTTCTAATTTATACACTTTATATGTGTGCCAAATCCGACCTTCCTTGGAGTATTGTTCTCTATCTGGGGCATGGCTTCCCCCACAACCGTAAGCATTCTGGATTCTATTCAAAGAAGAGCTATTTGTCTCATTAATGATCCTTCACTTACAGAACACTCTCTTGCCCATCGTCGGGCTGTGGGGATCTATCGCTTTTTTATAGGTACTTTCATGGCTTCTGGTCTGAAGAATTGTCCAGTATAGTCCCTCCACTCACGGTTCCCAACAGAGAAACTCGTGGTTACGCGCGTATGCATCCCTATACGGTCCAACTGGACAGTCCCCGAACTTCCCACTTTGTTCGTTCCTTTATCCCTAGAGTTTCTAGAATGTGGACCCTGCTGCCCGCGGAGGTCTTTCCTTCCCCCCAAATCTTCAAGTGTCAACAAACTCCCTCTTACTTCGCTTAAGTAACCCACGGTACGTTAGTATTTAGGCTTTTAGTCTTCGTGGTTTGTCCAAAGATAAAAAATCAAGGGTAAATTTTGCTTTAGCATCCACCAATATATAGTACTTTGCAAAAAGCGTTTAAAAATTCCTGATTTTATATTCCGATATTTTATAGTTAGAATTTAGCATATATCACATATCTGGGTCCAATACTTTTATTTCATATTGTAGAATGGTGTAAGTCGAGGCAAGATAGAGGAGACAAAAAGGAATCGGCCTAAAAACAATGTCGTGGTTTTGCAATATCAGAGCAGGAGAATGTCCGTCCAACAACTTCTAAGAATAGCATAAAAAAATATTTAAAAAATTGGCCGCTAACCTTTAGTGATAAAAAGCACTAAAAAAGGGGTAAATAAAGTATTATGGTGGCTAAATTAATAATATGAAATTCAGCTAGAGAAAAATTGGACATTTACATTAGGGCTGGCAAAAACCGGAAAAAACAAAACCGGTTAACCGGTTTCTAAAAAGCCGGTTTCGGTTAAAACCGGTTAACCAAATATTTAAAAACCGGTATTAAAAACCGGTTTTAAAACCGAAAACCGAAAACGGTTTTCAAAACCGAAAAAGGCTTTTCTAAACCACAGTTAACAGACAATCGGAAAGTAATTATTCTCTATTAATCGTTTTTGCGTTGATTACGGATTTGCCCATGAGCTGTGATAATCATTATTCATTCTAGAATATTCCCCAAAAGAAATTGGTTAAATATAAATAAGAATAAAAATATAACATCCCTGTTAATAAAATGCAAGATTCTAAAAGGTGATGTAAAAATTCCATATATACATACATAATTTATTTTTTCCTCTGTATTTAAAATTGGTATTCTATTTTCGGTGTTTTTTCTTGGTTTATTGGTTAATAAAAAACAGAAAAGGAAAAGTGGTGATTTTTAAATTTTAATTTAGTGTATTATTATAGTAAGTTGTAGTTTTTATATAAACCGCAATCAACCAAAAACCTAATAATTGATATTCGAAGAACCGGTATTTGAAAACCGCTTTTCAAATAGCCGGTTAACCGGTATTCGAAACGGGTTTTTGAATACCGGTTTTCGGTTTTGCCAAGACCGCGGTTAACCGAAAACCGATTAACCGGTTAACCGAAAAACTTGTTTCGGTTGCCAGCCCTAATTTACATATCATTACACATTTAGAGTCCAGAACATATTACGGAGAGGTTTAAAAACAAAATTTAAAATCTTACTAGAATAAATATCGTAAACGCTTTTCTCAATATTATTATTAGAATAATTTAAAAAATAATTATTACCTTCTAATTATTAAAAACTGTCAGGGTAGCAAATCAGGAGATAACATTTCATTAATTCAGTTACATTTTTAAAACTTGTGTGTTATACATTTAGTTGATATACTTTATTTTACTTTCTTCTAATCATGCCGCATGCCGCTCGGCTTTTTTATTGAGAAAAATTTGAAGAGCAAAAAAATTGCTTTCTTTTAAATACCTATGTATAATAACAAATTAAAAGACCAAAAAAAGGTCTTTCTCTCTTACAATCGCCACTTTCTTATACATTCCATGTTTTAATTTGCCGCCCCTTGAAGGTGTCACCCGTGGCAGACACCACCGTTTGCCCCCCATCCCTTCTAGATCCGGGACTGCTTTTAATACTTTTTTTTTTCTTAAATACGGCAACAATTGACACACAGCTTATTAGACGTTTTTGATGTAACTGTGTTTTTAAAATTTATTTCAATACGGTACTGACTCAACGGCCATCAAACGGAAAAGCGGCGATAAATTCACATGATTCTGACCGATACTTCGTTTGGCGCCAAGCGCGTTCCCCTTGATTTGCTTGCGCACAAACTCATTTTTTCGCTCATGAATTATAACTTTTGTTTCGCGCAGGTAACAAGCATTGGCTATCTATCGAGATCAGTGTGCAAAACACACGAGTCGGCGAGCGGTGATTGCTATACTAATACCATAAATGTCTGGCCACACAACCGCACCAAGGCCGCACCGAGCTCGGATTTACAATGATAGGAAAAAGGGGGCAGATTAAATCGGAAAAATCTAAAACCCCTTTTGTGCCCTTAAAATATGCTTTTTGATCTATTTTTTTATATTGGAGCATTTAAAAAAACAAATAATTTACAAAGTTTTTGAAAAGTCCAGAACTTCCAGAATTGTTTTTTTGCCGAGTTGCGAGTATATTTCTTTTTATACTGTATAAGCAATATTTAAAGTTGTATCGGCCCCCGTAAAAGCAACAACAAAGGACGCACGATTAGTCATTCCATCCTAAATGTTTACATGAATGGCAGTAAAATATAATCACTGCAACCACAGCGGCGAGCCAGAGATCTTCTAGAAAGTAAAATAGAGAAAACCTTTAAAAAATAAAATTACTAAACACTACTACATGATATAAAGTATAAAAATTTTTAAAAACCAAAATTGTGTATCAAGTTATAAATGTTCATAATTTTTAAAAGTTGTTAAAAAATGGAATCTAAAAATACAGGATATATATTGCCAAAAGAAACTTTGGGAAGAGATTATTTTCAAAATAATAATAAAAACTAACTATTAAAAAGTTTCTTATGAACATTTAACGCCATTTTTCTTAGACACATCCAGCTGCTGCTTTGAGAATTTTCAAAAATGTTTTAATTTTCTATTTTAATTTAATTTTTGACTCTTCCTTATATCTCTTTTTAAATACTGTTATTTTTTTGTTTAAGTAAACTGTATTTTTTTTGTATTTAATAAACTTTAATATATTCCTGAACTTTTTGCTACACTGCTCAATAATATTTTTGCCCTAACTGCATTAAAGCAACTGCTTTTGCATAACCACTCTAAGTATAAAACCCTTTTTTGCCTTTTCTGCTGCTGGCCTCGTTGTAAGACGATAACCAAAAAACCCTTTATAATAAAGAAATATTGCACAGTGAAATAAGGCCTTATTTTAACATCTGACCTTGCGCAGATGCATAGTGGAACAGGTCTCGCCTAATAAGATAGAGCATGGGTTTGTTTATGCCAGTTTTAGATCGTTTCAAACTGTTCGTGTAACCTTACAACTGTCGAGCACATAAACGTAAAACTTTTAGAATTAAAAATCCCTAAAACCTTGCTTTTTCAAAAGTATTTTTTGCAATTCTGTATGGGAAAAGTATGCAACACAAAAAAGAAAGAAAAAGTACTATTTTTTATGAATTATGGCAATGTCAACCTTATTCCTATCCTATTAAGACAACTATAGCAATAATTCTCTAATTACTCAACCTTTGCAAAGTTATTTCTCAGGTTTGCTTTCTTATCACGTTCAGTTCTTTAGTTTTTTCTTTTACTATCTGATAACGCTTCCAGTGCCGTATTATCCATTAGGCTGACTAGGCTACAGCCTAGGGCGCCATGAAAAAAATAGGCGGCAGACAGGGGAGTAATAGGCGCTAGACAGAGGAGTTTTAAAAAAGTTAAAAAGTTTAGGTCGGGTGGGTATTAGAAGAAATATCTCTGTGAATAAGGTGTTTTTTGGTTTTGGTTATCAAATCAACGGAGGTAAGGACCTCTCTTTTTTTTTTTTTTGGTCTTCAATTTTTTTTTTTTTGCTTTTCAAAATTTTTGTACGCAAAATAGGCGCTCTGGGACTTGTAGCCTAGGGCGCCCCATAGGGTTAATACGGCCCTGAACGCTTCTTATAATAATTAACTCATTTTTACAATTTTTATGTAGGACTTTTAATTTTCTTATTATGTCTAAAACGTAGCACTTTTGTTAGATATCGTGAGTCCCATTGTTTTTTTAATCTCTCTGTATTCTATTTTCATGGTTTTTAAAGGCTTGTGTTTATTTTTTTATATCTTATTTTTTCTAAATTTTCTTTTAATTATTTCTCTGGGTTTTTAATATCGTTAATAGATATTTTTCCTTTATCTTAGTTTCTTAATAAATATTCCAAGCAAGAAAACAGATGGTAAATGTTTTGTTGTCCGCAGCAGTTTATCTTACAAAGAAATAGAAGCTACATTTTGTTAAAGTAATTTAGTTACAATATCAGTGTATGTGTCAGAAAACAGACATTGTATTGAGACTTTCAAATGACAATTTTTAGTTAAATAGTATAATTTGTAGACTATTCCCACCGCTGTTTTAGTAATAATTTTTGAAGATATATATTTTACTGACCTTTTATAGACGCCCCAACAGATTACAACCTGGACAATTAAAAACGAATTTTTTAAAAACTTTTGCTAAAAAAAAACTAAAAAACTATATTTAAAACCAACTTTTATCTAAATGCACTAAAAATAATAAGAAACCTTTTCTTTGAAACTTTACTATAAAAATATAACGTCATTATACTATACTACTATACTATCTCTTTATCTGTTAATTTTAGACTGCATTCTGGGTATAAAATAATTTTAAAATAAAAAAAAAAACATTTAAGCAAAAAAGCCCATATTCACCCAAAACTATTTAATTTTTTAAAAATTTATATATCTTCACAGTCACTTTATCAATTTATTTAATCGTGTACAAATACCTTATATAAATTTGCATCTTAAGCCAGCACTAACATATTTGCATAGGACGTAAGAAAGGCTTTTCTTTTATTAAAAGATGTTAAACTTATTTGCGCAATATTTTTGTGCATAAATATGGCATCATTCCATATGAGTAAGTTGACACATTTTGTATTAACAAGGATTGATCCTGGCGCCTAAGAGATTACAAATGTGGACCACTAAATCAGAAGAATTCGATCCACCTGTTAAAAATTTATACATTTACACCTTTGATATTTCAAAGATTTATGATTTGCTAGCAAGGGATCAACAGTTAAGTCCTTATTTTTATCAGTTTATTTTTTATGCCCATATCTATAATCAAAACGAAATGGCAATAAAATATTAAAGCTTTATAAATCTTTTTATTAAGCAGATACTTTTTATACTGACACATTAAGGTTAGTAGGCCCATCGCGTCGCTACGACGCCCTACTGTAAGAAGGTTAGCAGTATCCACCAGAAAAAAATAAAGAGCTGTAGTTATTTAAATAAGAGAAGGTTTTAAAGTCACTGCACACTATAGCTTCGGTCACGCTCAGCCCAAAGTCCGATAAAATATTCTTACATGCAATTTAAATATTACTGTTTACATTAAGCCGTGTCCAGACTTGCAACAATTCGCCGTGCCGCGGACGTGAGTTGTTTTTAGGGGCTTGGCGAATGATTCGCCGGTGATTTAGAGCTAGTCGGTTTTTTGACGTCAAAGGAGCGCGCAAATAGATTGGTTAGTTTGGATGGATATTTGGCGAATGGTTGCAAGGCGTTTCACTTTTGCTACGCTCACGGTTCCGTCATTCCTATTTAAATAGCATATACAGGGTGTTTCACAACTTATCCGACAAACCCAAAGCGTCAATTCTACAATAAAAATAAGACATTTTTTTTAAAGATGTCTTAAAAGCGTTAGTTTTTGAACTACGGGTGTTAAAATTTAAAACATATATATATATATATATATATATATAGATATATATATATATATATATATATATATATATATATATATATATATTTTGTGATAACTTCTATACCACTATGGTATTTTTAAACATTTGGGGACGCCTCCTATGCATCAGAAGCTATTTGAGCATACAAGAAAAAGATATTTTACTTGTAATGTCCATGAGCGTTTAAGGTAAATATTTGTAATAAAAAAATGGCACTGCATTTTTTTAAAATAAAAATACTTTTTCAAATTTCCATTAGGTTTGAAACAATTTTAATCTAAATGCATATATATATATATATTTTTTTTTGATGCACGGTCTGCGTTTATATACTTACTAAACAAAACTCAGACGTTTACTATACGTTTATATGAAGGGGTATCTTCTCTTTTTTTAAACAACATATGCCCAAAATAAATCCGTTATAGCCTTTAGTTTCTGAACTACAGGGCGATTTGAAAATATTGTATTTTGGGTACCCTTTGTCCTTTGTATCTCAGTTGAATGATCAATGACCAAAAAGGTGAAAACAGATTCTCTGTAACTTTTCACGTAGAATACGCTGGCGTACTTAAATTTTTTTTTAATATTTTTTTTTAGAAATATTGACAAACATTTGTCCAAAATAAATTTGTCTTTGCATATTGCTTTCAAAAATAAATATTACTATGGATTTATTTTAATAAGCAAAGACAAAATTCCAAACCTTGTATAATTTACATTATTTTTTTTTTTATTGGAATATTATGCAAAGAAATTAGTTAACAATTTGTTTTTATTGACTTAATATTGTAGTTATACTAACGTGCCGATTTTTAAAATTAGATTAGGCTTAATTTGGCTCGTTAATTAAATACTATTTTTCTTTTTTCTATGTTAATCCAGAAAGAAAGCGGTTTTTTCAGTATCCGTCAGATATATGTGATTCGCAAATGGATTTTTTTTATTATACTTTTCACCAAAAAATTTCTAGTTATTCCGTTAAAAAACATAAAACAAAAAATGTATTGCATTGATTCAAGACATAAGAAACCCTAGTTTCAACAAGAAAACATTTGTTACATTGGCTGAAAAATGTCAATAATCATGATTACCTAAAAGATTTTTCTTGAATTAAAAATTAACAGAACAAATTAAAAAATAAATAAGTTATTAGCAAAACCCAATTCTGAAAATCGTAATATAAGCACGACAACAGTAATCAAATTAATCAATAAACTGTTTATTGATTTGTTCGCATGGATTGCATCTACTACAAAATTTTGAATGTGTAGTACAAATTTTGAAAATATTGTGGAGTTTATTAAAATAGACCAATAGTGTTATATATATTTTTTAACGCTTATTTTTTTTTTTAATTATTAATAAACTGTTCTTGTTTAAAATACCTAAACATTTTTCGATATTCTAAAAACAAATAAATAAAAAAAAATTTTAGTATAAAGAATATAGAGTTGCAAAAATTAAAAGGGAATATTTTCAAAATCCTTTTGTAGCTCAGAAAACCAAAAGAGCTATGACGGGCTCTTGTTTATGGCATCTTTCATTTGACAAAAAGTACCCAAGCCATGCGAAACCACAAGGTTCTATCATAGATAACCTACATTTAGATCCGTAGTGGCAAGAAGCATTTTTCGGATTTTTACGACCTCGCGCAGTGGGTGGACGAACATGCGCACTTAAAAGCCGTGGCAAAATACAAACACCGGCACTCCGTACCCTTCGTCCGCGGTCTGACCGTAACGCTCATTAGCTACCGTACTTCGAACAGAAAATCAGGACGCCGTCAACAAAAGTTTTTTCCTATAATGCGGATAGTTTGTTTAGTGCCGGGCATGTTTACCCTCAACTGGCTTGTGCACAAACCGGTTTTTGGCCCATGAAATGTAACTTTTGTTTCGCGCAGGTTATAACATTGGCAATCCATCGAGATCAGTGGGTTCTATCTTTAATAATAACCAAGAAACCCAGCAGTTGCAACGAATGGGAGACCCTGAACAGCAGAAACATGGTGTAAGATGCATATTACGTTACACTAAAATATAGAATCAGAGTAAAGGTCAATGCACACTAGACGCTCAGGTCTCGGTACACTCACGGCCCGGTAAAATATTTATATGCTTAATTAAAATGAGACAAATTACTTTGTTTTCTATCACTATATTTATCAACATTGTGACTGCAGTTTCGAAGCTTTGCTACATTTTCAAACTGAATATTCTAAACTACTTGAAACTTGTATATATATACACGTACAATTGGTTAACACATTTTTAATAATAGTGCCTATCCTAAATTTTATAAAACTGTAAATAGTGGGCTGCTCCTCAGGTCGGTCTGGTCATTCAATAAATTTATTGAGGGGTTTTATTGGCTTTGTAAATTTCAATAGACTCTAAAATGTTAAGTTTTTACTTTTCGGTGCGGTATATAAAATTTTAAGATTATCGACACTTGGGAATGAATGACCAGATGTTATAAAGTGGTTGGCAAAGTTTGAATTATTTTTATTTAGTACATATGACGATTTGTGTTCCTTAAACCTAATATTAAAATTTCTTCCTGTTTGCCCTACATATAAACTATTGCATTCTTCACAATTTAAACTATAAACTCAGATTTATTTAATGGTAGTGTTTTTTCCTTAGCATTAAAAAATAACTGAGAAACTTTTGGGATGGCCTAAAGGCAATTTTTAAATTATTATTTTTGTTAAGATGTGTGCTATTTTATCTGAAACTGGTCCAAAATATGTTAGGGTATGGTATGTTGGGGTGCTATTGGGTTTTATATATGGGTATATATGATTAAGGGCTAATTGTTTTGTTTTTTATTAATTAGCGAATTTATGGTACTTAAATCAAAACCGTTATTTTTCGCAATAATTCTTATTGTATTTAATTCTATTTCACGTTTGTGGTTTTCTAAAGGGATGGAAAATGCTCTGTGTATCATTGTTCTATAGGCTGCAAGTTTATGTGTTTTGGGGTGTGTCGAGTGGTTTGAAATCGTAGTGTCAGTAAATGTAGGTTTTCTATATATATCAAAGGAAAATTGGTTGTTCTTTTTGGAAATCGATATATCAAGGAAATTTATGGTGTTATCGATTTCTTTTTCCATTGTAAACTTTATTTTAGGGTGAAGGCTATTAAGATGATTAAGTGTTAATTGTAAATCTAAATCGCTACCTGTAAACACACTAGAATATCATCCACGTATCTGAACCAAAACTTTATGTTTTTCGCAAAATCAGTTTTTAAAAATTTTCTTCCAGATTAGACATAAAGATTTCGGCTAGAAGTGGACTTAACGGTGATCCCATAGCTAGTCCGTCTGTCTGTTTATAGAATGTATTATTGTACATAAAATAATTTTCTTGAATACAAAAATTAAACAATGTAATAATTTCGTTTTTTATGACTGATATGAAATTATTACATTGTTTAATTTTGTATTCAAGAAAATTATTTTATGTACAATAATACATTCTATAAACAGACAGACGGAGCTAGCTATGAGATCACCGTTAAGTCCACTTCTAGCCGAAATCTTTATGTCTAATCTGGAAGAAAATTTTTTAAAAACTGATTTTGCGAAAAACATAAAGTTTTGGTTCAGATACGTGGATGATATTCTAGTGTGTTTTACAGGTAGCGATTTAGATTTACAATTAACACTTAATCATCTTAATAGCCTTCACTCTAAAATAAAGTTTACAATGGAAAAAGAAATCGATAACACCATAAATTTCCTTGATATATCGATTTCCAAAAAGAAGCAACCAATTTTCCTTTGATATATATGAAAACCTACATTTACTGACACTACGATTTCAAACCACTCGACACACCCCAAAACACATAAACTTGCAGCCTATAGAACAATGATACACAGAGCATTTTCCATCCCTTTAGAAAACCACAAACGTGAAATAGAATTAAATACAATAAGAATTATTGCGACAAATAACGGTTTTGATTTAAGTACCATAAATTTGATAATTAATAAAAACAAAAACAATTAGCCCTTAATCATATATACCCATATATAAACCCAATAGCACCCCAACATACCATACCCTAACATATTTTGGACCAGTTTCAGATAAAATAGCACATATCTTAACAAAAAAATAATAATTTAAAAATTGCCTTTAGGCCATCCCAAAAAGTTTCTCAGTTATTTCTTAATGCTAAGAAAACACTACCATTAAATAAATCTGGAGTTTATAGTTTAAATTGTGAAGAATGCAATAGTTTATATGTAGGGCAAACAGGAAGAAATTTTAATATTAGGTTTAAGGAACACAAATCGTCATATGTACTAAATAAAAATAATTCAAACTTTGCCAACCACTTTATAACATCTGGTCATTCATTCCCAAGTGTCGATAATCTTAAAGTTCTATATACCGCACCGAAAAGTAAAGACTTAACATTTTAGAGTCTATTGAAATTTACATAAAGCCAATAAAACCCTCAATAAATTTACTGAATGACCAGACCGACCTGAGGAGCAGCCCATATTTACAGTTTTATAAAATTTAGGATAGGCACTATTATTAAAAATGTGTTAACCAATTGTACGTGTATATATATACAAGTTTCGAAGTAGTTTAGAATATTCAGTTTGAAAATGTAGCAAGCTTCGAAACTGCAGTCACGATGTTGATAAATATAGTGATAGAAAACAAAGTAATTTGTCTCATTTTAATTTAAAATGGACTATCACAAAGTAACGGACAACTCAATCCAGTATTTTATATGCTTTTTAAAAGCATACAAAATGACCTAGACTGACATTTAAATAGCATATAATATGATATTTTTTTTGGCCTTGGCTGGTTAGCCATTTAGCCTGTCACAAAGTCTTACTTACAAAAAAAAAAAAAAAGCGAACCGAGATCTGAGCGCCTAGTATGCATTGACTTTAAAAGTTATCGAAAATACTCTTACAACTGCAGCATGGCAGCTGCCACTGTAGGAAAAAAGTTAATATCTCAAATATTCATAGTATTTTAAAAACCTAAACGTTTAAATTAAAAATCTGATTGCAGAATTAAATTGCTCATTAAAAGTTGCCCTAAAAATCTAAAATAATTTGAAATAGAAGTAATAAGAATAGGACTTTTTAAAAATGTATTTTTTGAAATATCTTAACAACGAAGAAAATAGAGGCGTTAAATCGTCATCGAATTACCAATTGAATCGCCCATAACTCTCATCATTAAACCATATTTACATATTAAAAATATTTTACCATACTTTTGTTTCTCCATGCTATTTTTTTCGCATTGATTTTTTTTTGCAGTAATAACCATTTTTTATTTACTCTTAGTAGATATAGATATATAGAGTATTAGGAAGTGTTCGCAACTTTAGGAGGTGATTCCTTGCATTATTCTAAACAAAAAAGTTCATAAGTAAATATGTCCAAAAATCAATCGTTTTCAAGAAAATTGAGTCGTAAATAATTGAATTTTCCCAACCATTTGGCAACGTTGCAACAGAACAGGGATACGAGCGCACGAGCACAGCAACTTTCTAATAAATCAAATTGTTATATTTTTTATTTAATAACGCTTTTAGTACTTCATTACATTTACTCAAAAAAATGACAGGAATTACCGATACGTGACGATACACACCAGCAATATCCACGATTATCAGCCATTTATTTAAAACGATGCGATGCACCAAAAAAGAAGAAAAAACACAACATTCGTAAATCACCCAAAGTTACAGTTAAATGTATTAGTACACTGAGAAAACCGTTTAATGACCATAATTAAAATTTTAATAATCCCTATTAAATTTTCTTAGTTAAATAGGGGATAACTAAAGTCATTTAGTATGGTAATTAAAGTCAATTTATAGCTTTTGTTTAATAATAATATTTAAAGAAGTTTAATTAAATATAATTAAATTATGTTTAATAGTTTTAATTAAAGTACTTTAATAAAGACAACTAAACCCGTTTAATAAACATTATTAAATTCCGAATTAATTATATATAGATTTTAATTAAAGAGTAGAGTTGCGATAATTAAAAAATAATACAAATTGGAAACTAGCTTAATAATACTAATTAAACAAGTTTAATAAACACTCTACTAGGCTTTAATTAAACTAGCATTACCGATTTACAGGGGTAATTAAAGGACTTTAATTAGTGTGCATTCACCATTTTTTTGTTTTTTGAAAATTCGGAATTAAATTTGTGGTAAGATGGCAAAACCCGATATGTCACTTTTAGTAAAATGTTGAGGAGAGATCTTTTAACTTTGATGCGTCCTAAAAAATCACAATTTTAGTACAGTATTTAAATTTTGCAACTTATATAAAAACAATTAGTTGCAAAATAAAAATATTGTACTGAAATTGTGATTTTTCAGGACATATCAGAGTTAAAAAGATCTCTTTTAACATTTTACCAAACGTGACATATCGGGTTTTGCCATCTTACCACAGAAATAAAATACTGCACATTATTGGGACTTTGAAAGCAATAAGAGTTACAGTTCTTAAATTTAAATTGCATAGTTTCCAAACATTCGTAAAAAATATATTTTTTAATTTTTGCTTTTTGTTTTTATATACTTAATATTACGTTTCTTATTTGATATGAATCTGTCAAATATATGCATTTTACCTCAACTTTACATTAGTTTAAATTTTAATACGAGGTACAAATTTTATCAATGGGGAAAAGATAGATAGACACAAAATTTTATTTAATGAAAAGTAACTCGTTTATATTCAGCGGTACATGATTGTAACAAACTACACAACTTACAACAAATGTAGGCAAAATTACAGATATCTATTTTATAAAACTCCTAAAAATTACAACTTTGCAGTAATTTGATTTCAGCTTATTATCTTATCCTTTGCAAGGTCCCAATAAATGTGAATATCGAATTAATTCCAATCAGCATTTAGGTTAGACAGTGTGTATCAAAAAGTCTGCAGAATAATTACCTTACATTATTTTTCGTTTTTAATAAGCTGCTTTACCCAAATTAAAAGAAATATCGTTATGCAAAATGAAAAACTTAATAAGTATTTCATAACTGACATGAATAAATAGATAAACACAATTTAAATAAAGTACTTAATTTTAAGGCTACTAATGTAAAAACAATTTGAAAAAGAACGACATAATAACATTTTAAAAGATTCTACAGACTTTCTGTGTGACACTGATTGCAGGTACTTTACTGTGGATACCTAAAAGAAAAATACATACATAATGTGTACATGTTTTATTCGAAAATAAAAAAAGTACAACAAAAACGACTAATTTTTTGTAAAAAACTATGTAAAGCTAAACTAACTTAAATAAGAGATCCATTTAAAGTCAATAATTTGTAAAACCTCGATTAAAACATATCACAACACTTACGCATACGACATATAAAACACAACACCTGACAATGATTTTTTGTTAACTGCGCAAACGTGAAACGAGTACGATCTAGGTAAGTATCCGAAAAGACTGAAAACGTGCTGACAACCCCGATACCACGAATGGAATAAACCCGCAGACTGGATTGTTAGGGCTGGTCGGTCAGGATCGGTGTCGTTCGGTTTAATTCGTAATAAAAACCTTATCATTTCTTTAAACTGGGTTAATTGAAATTATTAAACATAATATAGATTTTATTAATGTTCTTAATTATTTTTATTACTTGTTTAATAAGTATTATTAAAGAACATTTTAGTAAAGGGGTTTAATGGGTGCTATAATGTAATTTAATTATCTTAACTTTGCAAATTAATTAAACCTATTATAATAGAAATTTCTTAATATTATTTAATAACTGTTATTGCAGTCTTTTGCAGGTTCTATTACACCTTTAATAGCAGTAATTAGACGGATCCTATAAAGTGACTTTAATTACCATAGCAATTTCGTTTTATAGGCGTTATTAAAAAAATAATAGTAATAATTAATGACTTAATTGTCATAATTATGAAAAAATAATTAACGACTTTAATTGGCCGATTTCTCTCGGTGTAATCACAATACTCTCAAGTCTGGGAATATTCTATAAATGTTCTTCTAGTTCAGTTATGGTGAACAATTGGCACGCGTGCCCAAATTGGCACGCGAGGTAAAATTTACGGCACGCGGGCAAGTTGTAATGGAAGTGAGGAACCCAATTTTTTTGTTTTGTTCTTAAGAATTTAGGCTATCTGAAAAATTGAACCGCACGCTATCTTCCGTATTTGAAGTTAGTTAAAAAATATGAAGAATGACCTTTTTTTTGCTCTTCAAAATTTTCTCTTAAAAAAAAACATATTATGGCACGTCAACGACATTATCTTACATTTTTGTTCCAAAAGGCACGTTCATGCAAAAAGGTTTGCCATAACTGTTCTAGCTGGTAGCCTTCGATCAGAAAAACGTTCTTTGTAAATGCGTCTAGCTTCTTCAGAATTGCAATGAGCTTCTCAGTAAATAAAAAGCATATCGTGATACTCGCGTACTAAAAATATTTTTTTAAGCGGCGCAAAATTAATTGATTTTATGACTAAAAAATCAGTTTAATTTTTTCTCTTAAAAACGGCTGATCTTCGGATATATGTTATAAGGATCTATTTTGCTTAGAATAATGCCAAGGAATCGACCTCTTGAAGTTACGAACATTATTTTCCTAACATCCTGTATAAGCTAGCTGTATCGTATGTGTGTTTTCCGTATTTTCCTTTTAATAGAGTTCCAGGGCACCCAAAGTAACTAGGTTTAAAAATATATGGTAAGACTACACCATTGACTAAATTACACTAAAAATATTTATATTTTTATTAACAAAAAATATTTACATTTTGAATTAAATTGGGCAAATATCAACTTATGCAGTAGGATATCAGAAATTAACACAATGTCACTAACATCTTCATCCACTGACTTATTTAATTATTTGTAAATATATAAATAAATAAATCAAACAGTTACTGAACAAAAAGTGCAAGTATGCACCTAGCTTTAGCTTTGGGCAAACAAACAAGCCTTTATTTAAGTTAATAAATTCAACTTTATAAAGATTAATGATATCATATTGTAAATAAGAGATATTTTATTTTTAAAGACAATTAGAGTTAAATTTTAAAGGTGAATCCTTATGGCATGTTTGTGAATTATTATTTTACTGTTTATTGTTATTGTAAAAAAAACAGATGGAGACAAATTCAAATTTTTGCCATTTTTAAAACAGTACGGAAATTCAACATTGTAATTATATTATAGCACATTTAATATTTACGCATTTGTTTGTAAACAGCACCTTTTATCCTTTAAGTCTAATTTGATCTCTGTAATTATGGTAAAACCAAACTAATTCCAATAATCCTGAGAATAGGTTGGTTTTACACCAGATCATTAGAAAGGTTTTTTAAATTCGATTACATAACAATATTTGATTAAAAAATTATTAGTATAATAGCTTAAACCTTTTTTCTATTCTTTTATTACTTTTTATGCACCGAAAATAAACCTTTAATTACAGTGTATAAGCTTTGTGATAAATTTAATTAGAATTGTATTTTTAAATTAAAGCAAAATCAAGTGATCGGAACTTAACATCCTTTTTTAGTGCCTACAAATAAAACAAGTCTGAAAATTCACAAAGTGTGAGAAGGACGTGAACGTTGGAAACGCGAGCGACGTTGCCACATAGTGCCGAACATATTTCCTACGCTCGGTAAACTTGGCGATTTTGAAAGCGCGTTTTTGTGTCGGTTTGTGAATAAACAGATAGGTATCAGAAAGTCTTTCGAAAATGTCTTGCTCAAAATGTAAAAACTCTCTGACCTCTGAGGATCAGAAATACAAAATAGTGTGTGATTTCTGTAATGATGACATTACTTAACCTGATCAAAGCTGACAACATCTGAAGCTCATGTAATTAGACTTAGCAAGCACACTTTTGTGTGCCTGTGACGATTGCGTACCAATGGTTAAAAACTCCCTGAAGACTTTCACTGCTGGACTTCAAAATCAATTGGATCTGCTTCAGAAAGCAATGGAAAAATCTATCAGTGATGCCATTGACACCATCAAGCAAACCTACATCAACAAATTCGATAATTTGAGTAAGGATCTGAACCATAAACTAGAAAACATGACTGCTTCTTAAAAGGAATCAGAAAACTCACAGGAAGTATCAATCCCTAACAAACAAGTTTAAATGAGTGAAAAAGTGCTAAAAAAGTAAGAAAGCAGAGCACTACTGGTGGTGCCAATCCTATACTAGTACGGGGGTGAGATGCCTCGTGATACCATCAAGAATCCAACAGTAGACTCCGCGTCTGTTAGATCAGCTGTAGTTTCGGCTCAACTGCAGAAATGTTTTAACTTGACGAGTGATGTGAAACATGCAGACAATCCGAACCTGCCCGCCCGAAAAGTACATCAACAGCTTTCAAAATTTATGCAACGACCAGCACCACACAAGGGTACGAGATAAGAAGTCACCAATCTCGAAGTTGCACCAGTTAAACCAGTTAAATCAAATAAATAAAAAAAAAAGTTTTAATTTTAATGAGGTGAGCTTTATTGAGGTGAGGCATATTATTTCCAACTTAAAGGACAGTCATAGCAAGAACCATTTCAAATTAAATGTTATATCCCCTGACTAAGATCATAAATCTCTGTATTAAAGGAAATATATTTACAGACTTCCTAAAAACAGCACGGGTGGTTCCTATCTTCAAGAAGGGCGATCCAGAAGAGGTATCTAATTACAGACCAATTTCAATGTTGCCTTTATTTGGCAAATTATTTGAGGCATTTTTAAAGCTATTTGGGAGGTCAGCACCTGCTCAGTCCGGGCCAGTTTGTGTATCGCGACAATAAATCAACCACCGCAGCGGTAAGTCATATAATTGACTACATTCAAGACTGCTTTGAAGGCAAGATGTATGCTCAGGCATCTTTCTTCGACCTAACTAAGGTTTTTGACTACGTGTCCCACGACCTCTTAATTCAGAAGCTTTACCATATTAGTTTACCAACAGCAGTGTGAATCTCTTGAAGTCTTACCTAGCAAACCGTCACCAGTACGTATCATACAATAGCACAATATCATCAAAATGTCAAGTCAACTATGGAGTACCCCAAGGCTCAGTTCTAGGGCCAATACTCTTTCTTCTCTACATAAATGACGTACATGCATGTACATTAAATGATATCACAGGGTTGTTTGCAGCTGATACAACAACCATTGATAGTGGCGAGAGCTTAGAACGCTTCGAATCTGAAAGTCATGGATACGCGGAAGGATATTCAGGATTGGTTTGTTTCGAACAAACTAAGTATTAACATAACAAAAACCCTAGGTATCTGGGTTTAATTTTTCATTGAGACCTGTAGGAAAAAATGTCGAACCTGTTAAATTTCTTGGAGTACATCTCAATACCAAGCTCACATGGGAGGAACATGCCAGTCAAACAGCAAGACGGATAAGTAAAAACACATATATTATGCGAAACTTAAAGGGCTGTGTGTCTCGAAAGGGTGCTCATGAATGCATACTATGGGTACATACATTCTCATATCAACTATGCAATCCTGTGTTGGGGGCATTCTGCCCACGCACCTAAGGTGTTCTCTGCACAGAGGCGATGTGTGAAGGTAATTACTGTAGAAGAGCGTTCGTCTCCCTAGGGATACTTACCCTGCCCTCTCTCTATATTTTTAGCTGCCTTATGCATGTTAAAAACACCTAAGTGGCTATAGCCAGAATGGGGACTTGTGTATATACCAGGGCGAGGAATGATCTGTCTATAAAATATGGTAGAACTTCCAGGGCGAAGGATGGACAGAACCACTTTGTCATAAAGTTTTTTAATGTATTACCGGAGAAGATCAAGCACCTTGATTTAAGAGCTTTTGAGAAAAAAATAAACCAATTTCTAAAGGTAAGTGCATTCTATAGTGAGAATGTATATATGTCTATAAGTACTAGATCAGGTTGGTAGTATCAGAGAGGCATTTGCCTGTTTAACATGTTAGATTTTAATGTAATTATTAATTTAAATTATTGTTTTAATTTGCTATATGTAGTGTGTAAACAAGTATTTTTTGTAATTTTTAATTATTTTAATTGTAAAAATTCCTATACTAATTTTAATTTAGTGATGGTTACATAATAGCTTATATGCATATATATATATATATATATATATATATATATATATATATATATATATATATATATATATATATATATATATATATATATATATATCTAACCTGTGACGTGTGAAAATACATTTTTGTATGTTTTTGATCAATAAATATTTGAATTTGAATTTATATGTTTGCATTTTCTTTTTTTCTTAAGAACTTAGTGGTATATATAAATTTGTATTAATACTAGTTTAATTTTAAAAAGTTTTTTGAGATTAGCTCATATTTTTGTAACTGCTTAATCTCTAGTTACAATAACGAAATACTTTATTCGAGAAAAAAATCAGGTTCTTGTCTAGAAGATCTTGTCCCAGCATAGCATTTATAACTACTTTTAGCCTTAAATTTGTAGTGTCATTTGGTTACTTTAAGAAGTGCTCAACCTAAATAAAACACCATGGTTATCCGAATAGTATATTATGGGAAGAGCACGGAATGTTATGCATTTTCCACGATTATGACTTTTGCAGCACAGAAAGTCCTACGAGTGGAAGTAGTGAGTACTCCATTTAAGTTGCATACTATATTTTTTCTGCGACTATTGATATACCCGGGCGACAAATGCAATTTTAAAACAAATTAGCATACAGTAAGAAAATTATCCGTAGGTACGTTACTTTATGATATTAGGTATAAAAAATACAAGAAATGTTTTAATATTTCCAATTTGTGAAAAATTATTTGATATTCCATTATTTGTTTTGTTAATATATTGTCTGCCATGTCATACGAGATGTTATAGCCTACTTCAAATTTCTTATCGAAAGTGATTGATTTTATTATTAGTTGATTTTACTTACCTATTAGATATTTTTATACTTATATGTGACTAAAAAATAGTGAATTTGGTTAAAGAATCATTTTTGGATAAAAAGATTGTCAGAAACATATGTACAAATTATCGTATTTATGCGCCTTAAAAGCACTTAATGCGGGTCGTGGATAATGGCCGTATGGGTAATAAGTTATATTATTACCTGTTAAAGCCACATTAATAATGCATACATTTTTTAATTGTCGTAAAAAGATAGTATACTCACACTGTGGTACATTAGCCAACAATACTTTTAAATTTTGGAATTAATTAACTGAAAACTGAAGGGAAATAATAAATAGGTGTCAATAGTACATATTCATACTTTCCGGTACGTTAAACAAAAGAGAGTTATAATGCAATGCGGCATGTAATAGGGAAGGGGTGCATAAGTCTACCCTTCTATTACCCCCATCTTTATTACAGTTTTTGTTAGGACCTATATTACGTCCTTTATTGTGTATTTTTATTTATATGGCAATAAAACATTAATTTTCAAAAATTTTAAACTATAGAGGAAACTGGCCTAAAATGGCATACTCAGGTAAAATGGCACACTTCATAATTTCTGAATTTCCTGCCTTAGCAGCGACCGCTTAAATGTGTTGAAGCATGTAATATAATCACTACAGTACACTAGTATCGAAATTACCGTACAGGTTCATGTCATTGATTTTTTTTTGCGCGACATTTAAAGTTCAAATTTCGATTCATCGACCGCAAAATAATTCTAATCGGTTTAGAGTTTGTTTATTTTTGCGAAGTTACATAGTTTTGTGACAAATTTTGTTAGTTTTTTATTGAAACACAATAATTTGGCTATTTTATTTATAGACATGATTACTATGGTATATTTATACCTCAAAATTTAAGTTTGTTTGCTAAATGTCGTTTTTGGGTAAAATAACATACATGTAATAAGTGTAAAATGACATACTATTTTAACGTAAGTGTTAACGTCAAAACCTGCAGATCAGTACGTACCCTAAAGCTCAGTTCTAGGGCCAATACCCTTTCTTTTCTACATAAATGACGTACATGCATGTATGTATATTAACTGATACCACAGGGATTTCATTGTTTGCAGATGATACACCAACCATTGATAGTGGTGAGAGCTTAGAACGCTTCGAATCTGAGTGATGGATACGCAGAAGGATATTCAGGATTGGTTTGTTTCGAACAAACTCAGTATTAACAAAGCAAACACCTAGACACTTAATTTTTTATTGAGACCTGTAGGAGAAAATACCGAACCTGTTAAATTTCTTGGAGTACATCTCGATACCAAGCTCACATGGGAGGAACATGCTAGTCAAACAGCAAGACGGATAAGTAAAAACACATATATTATCCAAAACTTAAAGGGCTGTGTGTCCGAGAGGGTGCCTCATAAATGCATACTATGGGTACATACATTCTCATATCAACTATGCAATCCTATGTTGGGGGCATTCTGCCCACGCAACTACACGGAAAAAAATAAATCTTGAATTAAGAGATTTCAGGAGTTTAAAAATAATGCCTGGTTCCAAAATTTTGTGGTTTTATATTAAGAAAATTTACTTGCATCTAAGATCTAAAAGCGCATTACTTAAGAAGTATATTTCCTTAAAATATTAACTAATATTAAAACCATATGTCTTAAAAAAGTGCCTTATTGTTTTAAAATATGTAAAATGGTAGGCTTGCTGTAAAGAACTATATAATTTTCTTTTAAAATACCCTATCATTAATACAAATTACGTACTTTTGTATCAAATTTGTCAGGATTTTAATACAACATATTAAACATATTTAAAAGAAGGATTTCTGTTTATTACACGCAATGTTTAAAAGTCTTATTGCTAAATCTCCTTGTCTACAATTATTATTATAATGGTCTTTAATTAAAAAAATCAACTTTTTAATCTTAAATACTGATGTACTCAAATTATGACATCCATTGTACTTACTTGTAGTACATTAATCAAGAAAAATTCATATTTCAAGAAACCCATATCTTTGCAAAAGAACCACCTTTTTTCTAGAGCAGGCGTTGTCAGATGTACAAAAATTATTGACTATTTACGATAAGACTTTTTTATCGTTAGCTAAGATGCAAATTACCTTGATTTTTGCAGATTTTTTACATTTAATCCTAAAAAACATATTTCATTTTTTTACTAGGAGTTGAAATATTAAACCATTTTCCTGAAAGGTGGAAACAAATAATGACAATGCACTGAGCACTTTAGATATACTAAACTCACTGTTGGAGTTGTTGGACTTATTAAGTTCCGCATTCTACCCTTTTGTAGCTAGTAATGTTAAATACGATTGAAAATGATCCTCATATTATTGTTTTCGTTTTCTCTTAACGTGTTTAAAGCCCCACTATTAAGAAATATTCTTTAAACACATTTTTTAGATACACTTTTGGCTTAAATGTCCCATGAAAAGACGAATCGTGTATTAAGTTTTTAGTCTTATGATTTAAGTACGTATAATAGGTATTTGCTCTTTTTCTGACACGACCTTTAGATATTAGTGGAAAAATAAAAGCTATTATTTTTAATTAAAACGAGTATTTCTTAAATATCAGTTTTCCTTTAACTTACCTAATATTTTTGACCTAGTATAAAAACCTTATCACATTTTTCTAATACCTATTTAAGAAACAAGGGTGTTTATAGTGGCAATTAATGATTGAGACCATTAAATGCGCGAGAGTTGCGAAAGCGTTAATGGTTAAGACCATTAATCGTCAATTAATACCCGACTGAGTTACAATATTTTTAGCGATCGTTTTGAGTAAGTAAGTGAAGAAAATCAGATTTTTTTTTTTTTTTTTTTTGAATTGTTTGCAAAATTTCGGTTTTTTGCAACGCATTTTTTTATATTTATATAAGGTTTAGTTATGTTTAACAAAATGCATCCTAGAAAGGTTTGTATACTGTATAAAAAAACGTTTTTGATTGCGGCATTTTAGGGGGCGGCAGATTACGTCTTATTTCGAATTCAATTTTGTAATTAATAATGGAAAGAAATGGAAGTGAGGACCTGTTTTTGCTGTTTAAAAATATTTCTAAAGGAAAAAGAAGAAGAAAGGGGCGGCAAAAATAAAATAGCCTACGGGCGGCAAATATGTAAATGCGCCTCTGCCGGAAAGTATTTACATAAATACCCACAATATTTAAAATAAATGACTAACCTCTGCTAATATCTAGACTATGTTTTACCCTTTAGGTTAATCGTAATATCTAGACTATGTTTTACCTTTTGGCTAGTTTGTTCCTGCCAGACTCGGATACATCATATGATGCGTACTTCATGCGTAACAAAAATTCATTGTATATCTAATTTTTGTTCGGATATTAACTCGCATCTATTATTAAATACCTCTCAAATTTTTTAATTTAAAATAAATATGCATTATTTACAATATTCCCATATAACATTTTTTGCCGGCAAGGCATTGGCAAAAGTATCAAAGAACATCAAAATGGGCAATTGGCCGTTATTGGGCCACGTGTTGTATAAAATGTGATGGCATCTAATCATTAATAAATTATGATGAAAAAAATGCGGTTTAGAATGATGGCATCCATCATTAATAAGTTATGCTAAAAATGCATTTGGGATCTTGGCATCCATCATTAAAAGGTATTTGGCAAAAATAGGCCTTTTAGATGATGGCATTACATAATTTTTCCTAATGACAATAAAATGCAGTTTTTACCATCTGGGAACTAAAATATGCATAAATAATGCACATCCATAATGTGTGTTTATGTACAGAATTATCCCATATAAAATTAAATACTATAATTTTGGAAAAACCATAAGAGATCAATAAAAATACTAAAAAAAATACATTTCACTAAACAACTTCTGCATTTAACTTTTTTCTTGTACTCTTATGGTTTTTCCAAAATTATAGTATTTAATTTTATATGGGACACCCTGTACATAAACACACATTATGCATGTGCATTATTTATGCACATTTTGGTTCCTGGACGGTAAAAATGTATTTTACTGTCATTGGGAAAAAATAATGTAATGCCATCATCTAAGTAAAGCATGTTTCTGCCAAAATCTTTCCCAATGATGGATGCCATTATCCCAAATACATTTTTTTCAGCATGAACTTATATTAGCCATGTTGGATGCCACCATCCCAAACGCATTTTTCATCATAACTTTAGTAAACGCATGGATGCCAGCTGCCCATTTTGATGTCTTTTTGTACCTTTTTGCCAATGCCTTGCCGGCATGTTATATGGGTTCAAACTTTAAGAACATATGGTTTTGCTTAACCATAAAGATCACTAACGGAGAATTTAAGGAGTACTAGTTATTTTTATAATATTTGTAGTAACATTATAGCGTTATTTAAAAGGTGTCTCTGCTCTGATAAGCTGCCCTAAACATTAAAAAGCGTTCGCTATTTATGAGTTATTAACTTGGCAACGCTGCATTGCACTATTCCGCCAAAAGTAACCAATCTCGCTGGCGATGAAGCGACTTTGACAAAACAACTTTTTAGAGTATTTCTTTTCCAAAGTTAAAATTTTAAAACTGGAAACCACACCTCTTTAAGAATTAAAGAAAAGGGAAAAAATATGTATTTCTTGAAACTATTTGTACAATATTTCTCTTAAGCTCAAATATACAACATCCTTATGAAATTGTGGTTTTCAGTTATTTAACATTTAAAGTTTGACAAAAAAATACTTTAAAAATATTTTTTTAATGTTAAGATGCACTATCGGCCACTAAAGTAAAAGGAATAAATTTAAAATGAAGACTTAAGTCCTCATTTTTAAAGACATTGTGACAAAGGTACAATGAGCTTATTTTGAAATAATAGACGTATTTGTTTTAAGGACCTCCGTCTTAAAACAACAATAATATAAATTTAATATAAAGAAATGAAGTCCTTATATACATTGTCTTAAGGACCTGACTGCTTTAATTTACAACTAAAATGTACTCAGTTTAAAATCCTAATGCCTTATTGGAAACTACTACATACACATTCTAATGTGTAGCTGGCTTACTTAGAGACACAGAAAATTTAAAATAAAACTGCGTAATTTTAAATTAATACACTAAAAGCCTAATTAAATGCACATGATATATTTAAACAAAGATACCTAAGAACTTTACTTAAAATATTTGATGACTTCTTTTATAAACACCTTTAATTAATGTAAGTCTTCGATTACCTTAATCCAAAAATGAAGATATCTTGTTTTTATTACAGAATCCTTAATTGATGGATACAAATTTAAAAACTTGAGTTTCTAAATATAAAGAAATATTTTTTCGACTCATATCAAAATCAAGAAATCCTTAAATTAAGGCGGTTTACCTTATTTTAAAGAAACCTTTTTCCGTGTAAGTGTGTCTCTCTGCACAGAGGCGATGTGTGTAATTGCTGTAGAGGAGCATCTCGTCTCCCTGGGGATACTTACCCACGCCTCCCTCTATATTTTTAGCTGCCTTATGCATGTTAAAAAACACCCTAAGTGGCTATAGCCAGAATGGGGACTTGGGTATACACAAGGCGAGGAATGATCTGTTCATATAATAATATGGTAGAACCTCCAGGGCGAGGGTTGACGACAGAACTACTTTGTCATAATGTTTTTTAATGTGGGCTTACCGGAGAAGATCAAGCACCTTGATTTAAGAGCTTTTGAGAAACAGGTGCATGTCTGCAGGATTGATTTTTTTTTTGCGCGACATTTAAAGTTCAAATTTCGATTCATCGACCGCAGAAATAATTCTAATCGGTTTAGAGCTCGTTTATTTTTTGCGAAGTTACATGAGTTTTGTTAGTTTTTGGTTGAAACACAATAATTCCGGCTATTTTTTTTGTAAGTCATAGATTACTATAGGTATATTTATACTCTCAAAATTTAAAGTTTGTTTGCTAAATTGTCGTTTTTGGGTAAAATAACATACATGTAATAAGTGTAAAATGACATACTATTTTAACGTAAGTGTTAACGTCAAAACCTGCACACTGTTGTTGTATTAAAAAACAGTCAAGATTATTTACATACCTTACCATATTATAATTGTTAAACGTTTTTAATACAAATTAGATTTAAATTTATTTAATGTATATGTCTTGCTTTATAAAATCCTTTAAATCATCTGTTGAAGGTATATGCCATTTTATCCTAAACTAGTGTGTCCTATTATCTGACACCATGAGTTAAATGACATACCAGATTATAAAAAACAGTCGTTATATTTTTTTTTACTGGATTGGGTGAATCTTGGCTTAAGTAATGACTAAGAATAAGTTATAAAGGCACTTTAAAATTTGTTATAATTAAACATCATTTTTTTAATGAAATATAAGCAAAAATTTACAAAGTATGTCATTTAAGGCCATTTTTCTCTATTTGGGATCCAAAAATTGTTTTATTTTATAACTTGGTTTTTAATTAACAAAAGTTTAAACTTTGCTGTGATTTTTTTATTAAAGGTTTTTTTAAATCAAATATTTAAAAAATAGAAATATTTCTTTTACATTTTGACCAGCTTTAAAAAAAAATATAATTAAAACTGTATTTAATAAATTATATTAAAAAAAATGCGTTAAACGGTTTTATTGTACTAAAGGCTAAAAAATAATTCGCTAAGTCGTAGCTACCAAATCGCACCAATCTTTTCATCAATATATTGATCAGATAAATATTAAAATCGTTTGGCGTAGGTTGTCCAGAGTCAATATTATAATAACAATTTCACGTGCCCAACGATTTTATTATTTGTCACAATACTCCAGATTTTTTAGGTATATAATTTATTTTTAAGTTGAGGTTTTGTTGTTAGTTGATACTTCTTATTTTATTAGGTTCACTTATTTTAAAATGAACTCTATTCTATTTATTAATCCCTTTCATTTGATACCCATATTAAGGTATTTGTGGAAAATATGTAGGTAATATTGGATTTTATTTTTTATTTTTTCATAGTGAGCTTAATTCTACCAATAACGCCCTTTCATTTGAGACCCATATTGAGGTTGTAGTAAAAATATATAATCCGCCATTTTGTGGCGGCGGCCATCTTGGATTTTTTTTTCATAGTAAGCTCTATTCTACCAATAAAGCCCTTTTATGTGATATGATACCCATATTAAGTTAGTTGTAAAAAAATGTGTAATTCGTCATTTTGTTGCGTCGGCCATCGTAGATTTTATTTTTACATAATGAGCTCTATTCCACCAATCAAGCCATTTCATTTGATACCCATATTGTGGTTGTTGTGAAGTCATATGTAATCCGCCGTTCTGTATCGGCAGTTATCTTGGATTTACAGTTATAACTGTAATGCATTGTCATCAAAAATAAGAGTGTGTACCAAATTTCAGATCGTTCTGTCGTCAGAAAGGGGGTCAAATTCCAATTAGTAAATTTGCTAAGTTAAACCGTTTAAAAAAACCAGTATAATGATAACTCATTAATCAAAACTTTTTTTAATAAAATTTAAACCCATTGTCGCATGCGACATTCATTTAATCTCGCTTATTTAAAGTAAAAAATAAATACTAGCAGTGGACGATAAGATTCTTGTGACTTTTAATAATATCATATTTCTTTTCTAAGTACTTATGTACCCAATGTGCTAATAAAATGTCACAGCAAAATGGCGAAGATACAAGAAAAAACTTTTTAAAAATTTCGATTAAAATATGGACGGCCAGCCATTATTTTACCAAACCAACGGGCTGCAATATTCCTGAGCGAAAAAGCCCTGTTGCTGGCCGCTCGAAACAAAGAAATATTATCCGCGAAGCGTTTTTAGGGAATAGAGACTGGTTTAAAGACGCTGTTTACCACAAAATATTGTAGTCATTACCGGCAAAAGAGATTTGAAACTTTCCGTTCGACGCTTACGCTCTGTTATCGTGACCAAGACCTTACCCTCAAAAAATTTGAAGAGCAAAAAAAATATCTAAATAGGCACGAGAAAGGCAATTTTAAACCAGAACTTTTTTTTAGCTATTCGGGGACAAACTTAAAAATTTGATCTAAAAATTCTAAAAGTTGTTAGAGTTAAAAACATTGTGATGATGATTTTTTTGATTTATTATTTTTTTAGAGCGACACAAACAACCGTATATTTTTTAACTACACCTTATTAACCCAAAACATGAATTTTACTTTTAGGTCATGCAAAAAAATGTACTAGTCGCTAGAGTTCTATGTTTATTTGGTAGGTTGTTCATGGATGCAAAAAATCGCTTGTAAAAATTATAAAACTCAGTTAACGCATGTACATAAATAGTTCTATTAAATGTGTTGATATTTTCTTTTATTTTTTCAAAACAAAGCAAGAAATTGCTTCTCAAGGCAAAATTTCTTATCTTGACCAGCCCAATTTCACCTTAAAATTACGTTATTATGCGTAAGTTTCATATTCCAAAGTATTATTTTCAAAAATTTATCCGTTCAAAAAATAAAAGGGTTTTCCATATTTTGGGTCAAAACTGGATATTAATTTTTTCCTCGACGCATATAAATTTAAACAAGTCATCGGATTCGGCAGCAAAACAAATAACGTTTCATGCAACACATGCAAACACAGGGCGTTCTATAAATCACCGCAACGATGCACCCTTGAACAAAAACCAGCAGATAATATAATAAATGGCCAAACAAGACAGACGATTTACCGCCACATTACGACATACAATGCGATGGTTTTATTGTGCACTACATTTGTAATGAGTAACATCTGGTGGTAAAAAAGATGGTTTATGTGTTTAACAACGTTCGCCCAGGGATGGTTTGCAAATCCCGAGAGTATTGCCCCTTCGAAATATTTGGTCCTTATGTTGACATATTTGACTTATATTTTTTTTTATTAAAATATTGCCAATGTATAGTAGGGAGCTGGCGCATGGTTTTATTTATCCTATGACCTTTTGGATTATACCGGAATCAAAACGTTAATTACCCTTTAAACTTACAATTATAAAAGAGACTAGTACAGGGTCGCGCCCTTTCGTTGACCTTGCAAAGTATAGCAAAAACTAAAATAACAATAACAAATAACAATATAGAAAAAATCTGATTGTACAATCTTGATTTTGATTTTTAAAAACAATTCAGTTGTGAAAGTAAATCAATCGTTTTGGAGATACAGAATGTTTTTCAAATTTTAGGCAATTTGGCCAGGCACTTGTAGCTGGATTAATATATGAGATTGTAAAAAAATGTAAAAAGAAATGTTTTAGGGATTTTTACGTAGTGGCGTAACTATATTTTTGACATTTACTTTTATTTTTAAGTTATAACACAAAGTTATTTATTTTAATGAAACAATCTGTATAGTGTATCACTTATAAAAAGACATTTTAAAGACCTTTAAGAATGTGCCACATTTAAAATGGTTTTTCCCAATAGTTTCGTAAATATGAGCTTCCAAACCATAGTGCGTATAATAATATATACTATTTCTTAGATTTAGATGGTTATATTTCCAAAACTACAAGAGACAACAAATCAGATGGGATATTTTGGTTATTCTCTTTAAAATTTCTTTACAACGGTGTTATAATATACAGGATGTTATAACTTTAAAATAAAAGTCAATGGAAAAATATAGGTACTAGGTAAAAATCCTTAAAACTCTATTATTTAAATTTGTCCTTAATTCTACGTAAAGATTCCTAAAACTTTTCTATTAACATTTTGTTTCTATCTCTAAAATCAAGCCAGTTACAAGTGCCTGGCCACATTAACAAAATTTGGGAAACACTCTTTACCTCCAAAAGGAACCAAGTTAGCCATGATTTGCTTTAACCACTACAGTTGTTTTAAAAATTAACATCGAGATTGTGCTATCCATTTTTCTTCTATCTCTTTTAGTTTTTGCTATACCCGTCAAGGTCAACAAATAGGCGCCACCACCCTGTACAAGTAGCATAATTGTAATGGTAGGGGTGCCCAAGAGGGGATTTCGGAAGTCACTACAGCGCGGCAGATTATTATACCGAAGGATACCTGATACCTTGTACCCGATTAAATACCTCCACCAAATATGAGCCCTGTATACAGAAGCGATCGTAAAATACAAAAATATATCAGAAATTGTCGTGCGCGTCAGATTAAGATAGGGTAAGTTAATTACAAGCTAAACAGTGTATATTCCACCAATCTAAAATTTAATACAATTCAAACGATTTCCACAAGCCGAAATAATAAAAATATTTTTTGACATATTTATAAGTCTATAGCCGCTTAACGCACCCGATGAAAAGGTATACATTATATAACCTTTTTTTTCTTATCATCTAAGCTTTGCAACCCAAAAGGTCTCTATGACGATCGACTAACTGCAAATTTACCATCTTAGGCTCCCCTACTATAAAGTATTTTTTTACTTTGAGCAAAAATAAACTGGAGGAGTAGTGTAAGATTTTTTTGTTACATATCTTTACCGACAAATAATTTAATTCTTTTTACGGGAATAGACAATGTATACTGTACTGACAAATGAAAAATAATTAAATTTAAAATGATCGTTTCCAAGACATAGAACGGTGGTTATGGTGTTTCGACTAACCATTGCAGGATCAAGCATCATGGTAATTCATAGTAATTATTTGCTAATTCAAATTAAAAATATTTATTTAAATACACCTAATTCATTGAGAGTATTAGTTAACATTTAAGGTGTCAAAAACAGAATCTTCGTTGTCAATTAGGTTTTTTAAATAAATAAATCACCCTGTAAATATTAACACATTTTTATTCTTTATTAAATTCAAGATTAAAAGTGTATATCACACTATGCGTCAATTATGGCTGGTTTTTGAGATATCAACAGCATGTTAATATAAGCAAATAATATTTTGGTTCTGTTTGTAAATAATTATGTCACTGACATATAATATGGTAACATGTAGCTAATTTTCAGCTTATTACTTAATTTTAGATTCAAAATTACTTACTTAACCTAAAAACCAGCTATAACTGACGTATGGCAAGTAAGTAAATATGTGTCTAAAATAAAATAAGTTGCTTACATACCTAATACATTATATTATTGGTCACTCTAAGACTGGCAGAATTATTAAAAAATAGTTACAACCGAAATACTTTTCTTTTTCTTTACTTTTGATGAGTATATCAACATGCTGTTGATTTTTTAAAACCAGCACTAATAGACCTATAGTGTGTTATACATTTTTGATGTAGAATTTAAAATGCAGTTAAAATGTATTAAAATATATAGGGTGTTCCATTAAAAAAACCTACTTGATAATGAAAATTCTGCTTTTGAGACATCTTATATGTTACCTAATACCGACAATAAAGTAGGTATATTTAAATAAATATTTTTTACTTAAAGCTTATTTTTGTACAGGACAAAGGTATTTCGTAAATAAATGGAGTTAGGGCACCCTGTATTATTATTTATTTTTATTTGGGCTTTGTTTCGCATTCAGTCCTCGTTATAATTAGTTTTAACTCAACTACACTATTTTTAAAGTCGTGAAGTTAGGTAAATTATATTTAAACAATAATTCTTGACGAAGAAGTCTTTGGACCACTCGTACGAATAAATTATTATAAAACAAGAAATTAGGGGTGTGCGAATAATTTAAACTTACAAATTATTTGTATCAAATCTAAAATTAATATTCGATTCGAAACTAAAATCGAGTAATTTCAAAATTCGAATTATTTGAAAGTTCTCGAATAATTCGAAAAAAAAACGATTAATTCGAGAAATTTCGAATAATTCGATTTTTTCGAATTATTACGAATTGTTGTAGGTATAATTTTTCAGGATATTAAATTTAGGATTTGTTATGTTTCATATTTAAATATAAATTTGACAAATAATATACATTTTATTTGAACCATAAAATTTAATTCTTAAGGTACGAAACTATTCTTGTTCTTAAATATTTTTCTTAGATCAAGAATTTTATTCTTTTATTTTAAGAAAAGTATTTTCTCCCGGATGGTGTTCTTAAGTCAAGATTTTGGTTCTTAAATCAAGTTTTCTTTTTATCAGTGTGTGTATAATCTTTTTCTTATAATATTTTTTTAAGTAAATTAAAAATTATTAAAGGTAAAATGAATTGGAAAGATCTGTTGCTAGTATAATAGTATCTAGATTTTTGTTACTGACTGGGATTAAATATATAATAAAACTGGGGTCGGTTAAGTTGGCCCCCACTAACTTTTTTGAAATTGCTTTGCACTATAATTTTGCACACATTTTGCACATTTTTGCACAGTTACTTTCGATTTTGCACAACCAACAGGAGAAAAATATAGACAACTTTAAGTGGGGGGCCAACCTAACGGTAGCCCCCACTAACTTTTTCACATTTTTTTATGGCATTTTAGTTGCTCTATTTTTGCACAATTTTGCACAACCAAAATCAATTTTTGCACAAGGAGCGATAAGCCTCAAAACTGCGTTTGAAAAAAAATTCCAGCCCCCCACTAACTTTTTCACTTTTTTATGGCATTTTAGTTGCTCTATTTTTGCACAATTTTGCACAACCAAAATCAATTTTTGCACAAGAGGCGATAAGCCTCAAAACTGCGTTTGAAAAAAAACTCCAGCCCCCCACTAACTTTTTCACATTTTTTTTGTGCATTTTAGTTGCTCTAATTTTGCACAATTTTGCACAACCAAAATCAATTTTTGCACAAGGAGCGATAAGCCTCAAAACAGAGTTTGAAAAAAAACTATTCGAAACTTCAATGAGAATGTGCGTGTCCGTTCGCATGGATAATAATTATAATAATTATTGTAACTTAATTTGTAATCTATGCCTATGCTGACTCCTTTTTCTACATCATCGTTCTTATACAATCAACAATGCAATGATTTTAGTAAATAAATGCTGACATCTGAAGAAATAATCGCCTACTACCGCTACGGGAAATCCCCTAAGCGACAATTCAAGAATTCGGTGGCCTTTCTCCAGTTCTTTATTTCGTATAAGGGTAATAGATACTGAATTATCGCTCCTTGTGCAAAAATTGATTTTGGTTGTGCAAAATTGTGCAAAAATAGAGCAACTAAAATGCCATAAAAAAATGTAAAAAGTTAGTGGGGGGCTGGAATTTTTTTTCAAACGCAGTTTTGAGGCTTATCGCTCCTTGTGCAAAAATTGATTTTGGTTGTGCAAAATTGTGCAAAAATAGAGCAACTAAAATGCCATAAAAAAATGTGGAAAAGTTAGTGGGGGGCTACCGTTAAGTTGGCCCCCCACTTAAAGTTGTCTATATTTTTCTCCTGTTGGTTGTGCAAAAATCGAAAGTAACTGTGCAAAAATGTGCAAAATGTGTGCAAAATTATAGTGCAAAGCAATTTCAAAAAAGTTGGTGGGGGGCCAACTTAACCGACCCTTAAAACTGGGCAATTGTCTTCTTCGGTTAATTCATTTTTAATCAAGAAGGATATTATAGGTCAGTAGAATATTTTGATACCCGACGTTATCGAATCTTAATTGGATAAAATAGAGAATCCATTCATATTTTGAAAATTAGTAAATAATTGGCATTATTCGTGAACTATTTAAACATTTTCGAATTATTTAAAATTTTTCGAATTGTTAGAAATTTTTCGAAAATTTAATTTATTTGTTTATTAATAAAAGCATAAAAGCATTTTAAAATTTTTAACATTTGTGACATATCCCAGTTAAACGCGTTTGGTATCAAAACTACAATACCCTACACTACACTTTACCCCTTGTCAAACAAATATTTAATTAATATGATTTAAAATGATCCATCAGTTTATATTTAAATACACTTGATATATTAAAAAAGAATCAACAATGTGCCTTTTTCATATTGATTTTTCATTTATTTGGCAGCCAACAAACAGCGTATTTACACTGAATAGACAGAGGGTTACTCCGTTTTATTTTCCAATCATTTATCTTAAGGTCACAACAATGGGTTGTCATAATATGGGGATGATATGACACCTCGGACCCTAAATATAGAGGGTTAAAATATTGATAGCCAAGTGTACAGAACCGAGGATACTACCAAAATTTAGATTTTTATTACAATTGTTAAAAGTGTACAGTGCCAAATCAGCCCAATGAAATAATAAATAAATGAAATACATTTTTGAAAAAACCCTTACACACGTCAGTTAGAAATTTAGTTGCGCAACTTTTTCAATAATAAAAAAGATAAATAAAACTTCCAAAAATTTAAAAATTTGAATACATTTCGCTAAACTACTTAATGTTTATAACTAAATATACAAAAGATTTTTGTACTTTAATATCATATATTAATACCCGCTTTCAGTTTTCGAAAAAAAAATTATTCATTATATTAAAATTTTTAAGTGAGTTTTATTTATCTCTTTAAAGTCAGTTTAATTTTTTTATAATTATTTTACTCTTTTTGGTTTTTTCATTATTAACATTTAATGGGTGACCATTCACTAAAAAAACAGTACTAGTACCTTTTTCTCTCACGAAAACTCATTGCACAAAACTAATATACACAGAATTAATAAACATGAAAGAAATTAAAATATGAACTATTGGCTACATGAAAACGACATGATAAATAAAAATATTTTGGCATTACTTGTACATTACATTTACCTTGATTAGTCAAACATCCAGCATAGGTAAATTTTCTACTAGAGGCAGCTTTGCCTGAAAAATAAGTATAGTACACTTCGCGATTCTGACTGGTTTTTCTTATGGGACCACCGCGGAAGTGCACTCTTTCGAATAAAAAGATTTTAAAATCGGTTCACAATTAACGGAGTATTCGGTGCACATACATAAAAAAACATAGTTTTCGAACATATAACCTCCTCTTATTTTTGCACTCGGTTAAAAAAATATTGTACCTAAAGTAAAACCCATGTAACGATGGACAATCTCAACTTTCTTATTTTAAATACAACACTCTGTATATTATTTTAGTTTTGGATTCTTTGAAACATTCTAAATACCTACATTTCGGGTACAATCTCTTAAACCCATCCAGCATAGGTAGATTTTCTACTAGAGGCAGTTTTGCCTGAAAAATAAGTCTAGTATATACACTTCGCGATCCTGACTGGTTTTTCTTATGGGACCACCGCGGAAGTGCACTGTTTCGAATAAAAAAACATTTAAATCGGTTCACAAATAACGGAGTATTCGGTGCACATACATAAAAAAACATAGGTTTCGAACATATAACCTCCTCTTTTTTTTTTGCAGTCGGTTAAAAAAATATTGTACCTAAAGTAAAACTCATGTAACGACGGGCAATCCCAACTTTCTTATTTTAAATACAACACTCTGTATATTATTTTAATTTTGGGTTCTTTGAAACATTCTTTCGGGTACAATGTCTTAAAGCATCTTTAACTGTTTCGAAAACATTTTTGTTTCAGATTTAATAAATTAAATAAAATGATTTAATTGCAAAAATTCCCTACAACACCACTTAATACTTATTTTTCATTTAGGTTTTAATAATGAGATAGTAGGAATAAACCATTTTAAGATTTATTTTTACTGTTAAATGAAATTAAAAAATAAATTATTTAATACATGTGTATTATAATATTTAAGATTATGGCTTGGCAAGACGTACGCGGCGAGCATTGTGAACATCTACATACCTACACATTAATGTTTTATTGATGTTTACAAGTTTTTAAGTGTGTTGTAGTAGTGTAATAGAAATTATTTTTCAGCATGGTCAAATACCTATGTATCTAAATTAAAGAATAAATAAGAATACTGACCATGCCAAAAATGGTTTCTATTTATTTACGCGAAAATTGATATCAACCAAAAAAAAAAAAGTTAAGATATCACATTCGCATTAAACTAAGCGAGGATTTAGAAAATAATTTTTAGTTTTGAAAGATGCAGTGGCATACCATTTTTTTTCTTTTAAACATTTTCGTTAAACCCTTTATAGAGCCTTAAAACTTTAAATCGCGCCAACCCTAACTTAGGGTAGGATTTTAGAAGCCAACCCTGTACCGTTGGATTTGTACTAAAAAAATCTATATTTACGTGTTCGATTTTTTAAAAACGAATGACGGTTAATACATACCCTTATTTAGCTGTTTATACCTGGTTGACAGATATTAGGCCTAAGAAAAATGTAGCCAAACCTGTTGTGGCATTATCTACACTACAGGCTAACTTTCGACACTAAATTGTGTTTTTATCTGGGGTAATCGAAGGGCCAAATTAGGTTAGAAGAAATTTCGACACCGCGCCGTAAAGCAGGTAGGAACGGCGACCGACAGGGTAATTAAAACCGTTTTAGAGAATTAAGAATGGTTAGTTCTGGTAAGCAAATCATTTTTTTTTAATTCCCTAATTAAACCCAAGAATAAAACATACTTACAAATGGTTAGTTTTACTAAGCTAATCCTTTTTTAATTTCTTGATTAAACTCAAGACTACCTGTAAAATAAAAACGGACTTTTGGGTCTGGTGTCAAAAATTTCAATTAAATTTTAGTCACTACCTGCTTGGTGTCGAAATTTCCTACGCCCATAAAACTATAAATTTTTTATTTATACATATAAATTTTAAAAAAAAATGTGACGGTATTCATGTCATTTTTTAAAATTTTTAACTACACTATATCAGGACAGGATATGGTTTGCCAGCCCCCGGAGAATTTATTTATTAATACCTTTTATTTTCAAAAAAATATCTGAAAAAAGGATAAGTGGTCCATTTATATAGGCGGATCTTGTACTATTATAAATATATGTTTTGAAGTTGAGTAGAGTGAAGCAAATCGGATTAGTGGGTAAATCGGATCAAAATAAGAATATCGTCAATATTTTTATAACGCGTTTGAATGGAATGCCTGGATTAAAAATTAAAGGTTTATCTGCAAAACAAAGAGACTAGTATTGTATTTGTTGCGCAGAAAAATTTAAAAAACCACCATCAGATGATTGGATTCAGTGTCGGGTATGCGAAGATTGGTGCCACGAAAAATGCACTGATATGGGAAGAAACGAAAGCCGGTATACCTATATGTGATTTATGTGTTGCAAATTAAAGGTAATGTCAATTTTTATTATCTAAATATTTTCAGTGATTCCAAAGTTTATAGTACCTAATAGGAATAGAAATATGTTGTCCCATTCGCCCAGAGTATTGGGGCGAATCGGATTTTTCTGTCCGTCTTGTTTTTGTTATTATTTTAAAGAATTTATTAGAAATTTAAGTTGTGAGACGTATATTGGATGGCTAAATAGTTACTGATTACTATTTTGTCAATAAAAGTTACATTTATATACTTTAATATGATTCTTATATTCTCAAACAAAAATTGATCCGATTCGCCTCGGTCTACCTCAGGGCCGGCTCGAGGAAAAGTGCCGCCTGAGGCGGGCTACAATTTTGCCGCCCCTACAAGAAAATAAAAAAATCCCCTTTATTTATTGCATTCTTTTATTTCTACAATTTTAAACGAGACTTAATTTATCCTCCACACCTCACCAATATTTTTTTTTTTAAACACTGCTAAATTCTAGTACTTTACAATTTTCACAAATTAATTTTCCATTAAAAACCATTTTGCTGCCCCTGTAAACATGCCGCCTGAGGCGGTCGCCTCACCGACTCACCCCTGCTCTACCCTACAAGTAAATAACTTATAACCTATTTTCTAAATCTCTAAAGAATTCTTACAGGAATAGTTTAAACGTATGTATATGACATGTATACTATATACACATACATGTACAAGAAAGCAGAAAAAGCTTCTTCGACGTAGCATAGCCAGCAGCAGGTGGGAGCTTACAGTAAGCTTTACCAGGTGATACAGTAATGCACCTGGTTTCTAAATTCTATCGTCTTGTTGTGGATTAGTATCTCTATTCCTGCAGCCGTTCGGATAAAGTGAACTTCGATGTTCCTTCCGTTCAATCTCCTGCTTAACGTTTATACCTGATATTCGGATAGAGTAAGTAATTGACGGATTTTAACATAGCTTTAGAAAATTTACTGGCGCTTACCTACTTAATAGTTAATGCTAATAATATTTTTTATTTTTCTGCTACTTTATGTGCACAAGATAACATTATAAAGGTGAATACATAACACTAGAAGCAGGGCAACGAATAGTATTATGTAATTAGTAAAGTAGCAATAAACACTTTTAAAAATAAAACAAATAATAATAAACTGGCGCAAACTTTAAATATAATTTGGTACACAGAGTGAACAACAAAATACAGATTTACCAAAAACATTCTAAAGGTTTCTTTTTGGGCGGCACAATATTTTTTTTTCTACGAGCAGTGGCGTAGCTAAGGCAGCAGAGTATCTGGAGCAAAAAAGTAAAGTAGGGCCCTTAAAAATTTGAAGAGGAAAAAAAGGTCTGTATCTGTGTCTATGTATCTTCATACTAAAAAAGGTCCTCTCCTTTTTCCATCGCATTAGTTTTAGTATTTCTGTACTTCTCTACTTAGCCCAAGAACCGTTTTAAACGCCAATGGGCCCCCTAAGCTTGTGGGCCTCGGGGCACTGCCCCACCTAACCCTATAGTAGCTACACTACTGCCTACAAGGGTGAATCTTCAGAAAAAGTCATTTTTAATTTATCTTTTCATATTTTTTTAATAAGTAAACTTTTAGTTGTATTTTTATATTTTTTTGGTATTCTTCTATACCACCTATTAAATATATTAGAAATTTAGTAAAAATAATAATAATAATAATATTTTATATCGCTATAAAAACGAAATATACCAGCACAGCAATACAATCAGATGTTTTTAAAAAGTTTTGCCTAATTTAATATTTTTGTTATACATATAATAATTTAATCAAATTTAGCATCCAAAAGCACTTAAATGTTTACCTGTGAAAAAAGAAATTCTATGTAACCAGTTTTTATTATTATCTGTAGGTCTAGGAATGTTCCAAAATAAAACGATATATTGCCCTTCTATCGTTTACGTCTTAAAAACTTGTTTTATAAAGTTTTTATTCACATTATTATTAATTTGGTGTCTTTCTGTGAGATAGGTGTGAATATGTATCATGATTAAGGTCTAGTCACACATAAGCGCACCAAGGCCGCACCAAGCCCGGATTCACAATGATAGAGGAAAGTGGGGCAGATTAATTCGGAAAAATTCAAAAGCACTTTCATGCCCCTTAAAAATATAAAAAAAAGCATTCTTGTCAGGATAAGTCTATTCTTCTAAGTATGAATATCTTCTTGTTTAAATAAAACAGATATTTCTACTTGTCTCTGTTCCTTTTTGCCCAAATTTTGAGTGTTGTATAGGTAAAACTGTATTATCTTTCCTTATTTGTGAAGGTTTATTTTACAATCAGGTGTAATTTAAAGCGTATATCAGACTTATAAAAGGAACTGGAATTTTATTAAATTAAAAACTTTTTGCTTTAGGTTTTCGGAAACTAGTAGTAGTAGTAGTTCCTTTATATGCTTTCTAAACTGTGCAACCCAATCTTTCCAAGACGTTTACTTTTTGTCCGTGACCCTTATACTTATGTTTTTACAAAATTCATAATCCATAATGAGTTGCTGCAAGACAGCTCACTTTTTACTTTAGTTCAATAAATATTGTGTTAATTAAATATTATGTTAAAATCCTCCCATATTTTGTTGAGTAATCATGAGAAGCGGTTTCCTTAAAGCTGAATTAGAAGAAGAAGAAATAATTTTTCTTAATATATTTTCTAAACTTTGTATTACGATTGTGAAAAGTTGCAAGTTTAATATTAAATTGCTCCACCTCCCGCCTACAGTTACCTTTATGCGTAGTCCTCTTGTAAGTTAAATTATTGTTAAATTATTACTAAAATACGGAGATCCGGAATCATGTGACTGCCGGTAGACCAATTCCATTTTGATTATTTTAAGGAGAAAACTTCATATGAAGGTATGTCCTAAACGTCTTAACTTTTGACATACAGAGTCTTAAAATTTCCAAAAAATATATTTTTTAAATATCCTAACTATTCTTGACCCAATTTTGTTTTAATTTGGCAACATTATTAATGGCATTAAGGGGTACTTTATCACTAACTTAAGGCAACTGAATTAATATTTCCAACAAACAAACGATACGCCACTGACTGTAAATGTGTGTAAATTTTTTGTGCTTTCTTTGGATTAAGCAAATAAAAATATTGCTTTTATGTCTCTTATTTTTTTCCGTATCTTGTTTAGTTTAAGTGAAAAAAAATAAAATTCACTTAATATTATATTTTTGCCCATAAAAGAATTATTGCGGAATCTTTTTCTTTTAAGAAATAGGTTTTATAAATTTTAATTAGCAATTATGTAACAAAAATAATAAATACTTATTAAAATAAGGTTTATATCCAGTATAACTGTTTTTACTAAAGAAGTGATTTCGAAATTTTTGCTTATTTGAAAATTTTAACACCCTGTATATCAATGTTAAGATTTTTAGGACATACCTTCAAATGAAGTTTTCTTCTTGAAATAAACCCAAAAATCACTTCCTTCAATATTGACAATTCATTCTGATCTTACAGACAAAAAGATTTTTTTAATTCTTTGTCTTCCCCGTGGCACAGTGAACAGAGCCTTGATCGATAACGGAAATAAAAGTAGAGAATGTTATAAGTTATGTTAAGCTATGTTAAGAGTAAACTAATTTTTGTTGTTCATGTTTTACCTTAAAAACTTTTTGATCACTTACTACACTTACTAATACGTTAAAATTAATGTAACAACAATTATTTCAATTTATAATTTATATTAAATAATTTTAATAGGTGTCCATAAAAACAAATGCAAGCTTTCTGTTAAAAGGCTCAAAAGCTTGCGTTTGTTTTTATGGACATCTTTAACTGACTTGTATACAAAAATATCTCTTATTTGTTGCATCAAATATTTACATATTAATTAAACCTGCTCAAAAAGATCTTTGGCACTAGCGTAGCCATCCAACCTGGGGACTCTAGAGGGGGCCTGAGATGCAAACAATCAACAACAACGTTTGTATTCTTTTCGTGAATTTGATCAAATTTTCATTAGAGGTATGCAATTATCCTTAAATTACAGAAATAATTTTGCAAAAATTACGGCTGCTTTATTCGAAAATTGCATTTAAAATGCTTATATTGTCAACAAAGTTGGATTTTATTGTTCCCTATCGTCAAAAAACGTATATTCTGATAATTAACGTCATAACGTCAGTGACAGCAGATAAAAGAAGATTCATACACGATATTTTTGACCAAAATGTCTATTTGGCGAAGAATTGATCCTCGAAATATTTAGTTTAAATTAGTTTAAATTAGTTACTTGATTCGACTTTTTAATTAATACGGGAAAACTCAAATAAAGTACGCTCGTGCATCTAAATAACCAAATAATTTGTTTATTCAAGGTGTTTTAAAAAAAAATGCAACTGTTTGTTTTTATATTTTACGAAAAAGCCCTTCTTCTGAGGAGTCGATCTTTTTTCGGGAAAATATGAAAATAAACTCTTGCAATTGGTAATTTTGATGCACTTTTGCAATTACCTCCGATAATAATTAGAAGCATCTGAAAATCTTACATAAAAAAATTTCAAATGACTATAGTTTTTTAAAAAATATAGATGACTTTGCAAAATTTAACATTTGTCAATAAAATGTGATTAAACTTAAAAAAATACAAATAGATGGTTTACTTTTAAAAACTTGGATTTGTTTATAGGAAGAAGGCAAACTAAAACATCAACCTTTTTTGCAAATTCAAAAAAAATATTTAGCAAAGTTTTCCTCTTGAGGGCAATAGCATCTGGCATATATTTGATGTGGGTCCCACGTCTCACTTCTAAGAAAAAAAAATTGATAATCCTCAGAACGGCCATGGTTTTAATAGTTTTAGGACAGCCTTTAAAGCAAGGGATTGTGCAAGTGAATAATGGCAGCGAAATCGACATGTCTACAAACTCGCGCTACCAAATTCCCTACTTATTTCTCTGGGTTTATGTAATATACTTATTTATTCATACTTCCATCAACGTAACTTACAGCGGGTCTATACTCATATTACAGTGTCACATGCGACATTAATGTAATGTCGCTTAAAAATAATGCGATGAGATTACATTGATCTCGCATGCGCCACTGCGTATTCGACATTATGCAATAAAGATACCAAAATATAATGTTACTGCATTTTACGTCACCTTTTAGACAATAAGTTAGAGCCACGACCTAGGTACATCATTAAACCAAAGATACATTTTAAGTAGTATTTGTATTCAATGATCTTCTTTATTGGGTACACGCCAAAATCTATCTGGAAAGAATGGGACCGCTTTAGTCCTGGTCCCGGGATATACGAGCTGACCCTATTGAGCCCTATTGGCCCCTATGATGCCGGTCGCCTTAAACAAAATATAGAAAAACCCCCAAAAACCCAAAAAATTCTAATTAAAAAACAACGTGTCAGTGGCAAGTCTGCCACCGTTGTCAAGTTAAAAAATAAAAACAAAACCATACCTAATATTTGTATATTTTTTAAACTAAAAAAGATTAAAATTTTAAGTTGTATTTGTTGGTTTATCAAACTGTGACACTAGTTTGACATTTGTGTCATGAGTGATATAAGTAACTGGTGTATTTATTATTTGTAAGACAAAAAGGTGATGAGTTAGTTGATTTTTAGTTTTCCTGAATATACTTTAATATCAAGCAAGGGTAACCAAGTGTTATTTAAATTAACTAAAATTTATGCTACACAATTATCTTTATTTAATATTATATATTATTCACTTTCTTTGATTTTGCGTTTTTTAGAAAAAGTTTCCCTTGGTAAAATAAACTAC
>JACEGR010005592.1:0-71056 GCA_014170235.1 Listronotus bonariensis
GATTGGTGGGAGGAGGATAACCCTTGACAAGTAAATTTTGACACAAAAATGTGTCCTTGACTGTTGACTTGTTTTAATTTTTTTTTATGACTGCAAAAATAACGAGATTTAAATTATTTAATTGAAATTGACTGTATACTGTAACATTAAATAGTAATATTGTAAACTTTTGTCACTAAAAGTACACTTTAATGCAATAAAAATAAATGGGAGATTATTTTTAGGCTAACAAAACTAGCAAGGACTATTTATATCTAAACATTGTTTGTTTTATTGCAAAACATATGAATCGTTTTACTTTTCAAAATACTATTACTTTGAGGTAACTTGGAGATTTATCGAGTTTAAAATATTCTACCGATTTTGTTTTTTTCTTTGTTCCCCTGCATATACTGTATGTTTAATTTCAAGTCCTATAAACATTTTACAAAATAGATTGGCCACGCAGAATCCAAAATAAAATCTTAACGTTTATAAAGGGTTTAACAGTAAGGGCGTCAGAATTTTAAAATATCTTCTAAGTAATAACTACAAATTAAATTAAAGTAATTTTCATTTTATTAAAACAAGAAATTTATAGTAAGTTTTGAAAATAAGTTTGTTTAACAATCCTCCTTACTTTGTTCAGTTGGATGAATTCTTATGGCAAAATTTCTGATTACTTTTTAATTATATCACCCGGAAAATTTGTAATGGCGCCTGAAATGTTCTGCTTGAGGTCACGAATTGTTCATGGCGTATTCATTCTCGTAGATCACAGATTTAAAGTAGCCTCACAGAAAATATCCAAGGGTGAGAGATCGCAGTTCATCAATTCTCGAAATAACTCGCATTCTGATAGTAAATTTTCATAATCTTATTTTATTTCTAATTATTTTTACGTCTTAGAATCCTGTATCTCTCTATAATACCTTGATAGACATTACTGAACACAATTATGACAGTTTGGTGACATCATTTTAAGCAATGTTAATACGAGTAACATTTCAAAGACGCTCTTATTGGTAAAATAATATAAGGTTTTAAAGTATTAAAATAAAATAAGTTAATAACTGTCTATTTAGTTACCTAAAGCCACCTGCGTAATTCGAAGCACCCAGTTTTATATTATAGATATCAATAATTTTTTAAAAGATAGAAATCAATTATGGTGAATTAAATATTGAAATATTTAATAATGCTGTCAATAGTTCTACGAATTATAATGTTATTTGGTAGTATATTTATTTATTCGATTAAAATAATGCCGTGTTAATGCAAAAGTAGCTAATTGCGACCAATTTTAAGATATTTCTCATTGCCTTAAAATATAGAACACTACCAAGCACTTATCCGACAATATTGTAGCGTATTTTATTACAAACAATAATTACTCAAAATGCATTATACTACTGGTCCGGCTAAAATAAATATATTTCATTTTTATCTTGCCTTGATCTGATTCCGTCTGATTCCGAAGCATAACCTAGAAAAATAATTTCCTTTGACGCATTTTACATGGGCACTTAAAAATCCATTAAGTTGCGAAAGTCTTCAGAAGTAATAACATACTTACAAATTATACGAATATAATTTTTAGTCTTGTTCTTAGTGATGCGGATCAGTTGCTGAAACAAAAATAAATAAGAATGCTGATTTAATCTGTTGCAGAGGTCATTATCTCGCGATTTATGTACTAGCAAAAATTTAACAAATGATAAATTTTAATTTTGCTCTAGTATCCGTTTTAAAAGTTTTTATATTCAACGGTATATTATACCGGGTGTCAACGAATTTAGTGGACACGTCATAACTCTTAGAGTATTAGAGCACTATGAGATTTAGTATATACTGGGTGTTATCGAATCCATTAGACAAGTCATAACACTTAGTATATGGGACATATTATGTTAATTAGACATTACCTTAGTTTTTGAAAGCCATTTGTAGTATTACATCCAGCAGCGGGACTCCGTGTACTGGAATATTCTGGAAAACCAGTTACAAAGATACTAAAGACGGCAATCAACTATCGCTGTCTAAACGCGTCGTTTACATCGTGTGCGAGCAACAAAAAGGAAAATAATTGAAAGTGAGACAGAAGTGGTGACGCCGTGGCATCTTCTCTACTGGCCAGAACTTTACAAATCGACTTCATTCTACCTCACTCGCACCCTGTGTTCAAGAAAACACGCTTAAAGTCGATCAAATTGGTCGCCTATAAGCGAGGTCTCCGGACGTTTAGAATTCTACCAAAATTTTTAAAAAGTCGTACATAACCCTGAAATAAATTTAGGTGTTCGTTAGTTTGCTATGATTTATATATTTATTTGGTTGTTTTTGTGTTTTAGAATGCAACAATTTATTTTGTTGTTTTTTACAATGATAAAAAAATAAAATTTTAGTTCAAGCCATGTGTTTACTGTCCAACCAATCAGAAATATTGAACTTCATTGGATCATGGGGCTACACAAAAATGTTTGTCTGCCAAGGGGTTGAAACTGTCAATATTGTCTGCCGAGTGGAAAAATATCTTCTTATAGATAGCCTAGTAACCTTTATAAAAATTAGCTTTTACAAAATAAAGAAAGTTATGTTTCAATTAATTTATCTGGAATGTGGTACTTGCCTAAGCCACTATAAGTCAAACTTCATGGTCTCCCATCGCTTTTACCTTTATTGGAAGCATGCGCTGACAAACTGTCATCTTTTGCAAAATGACGAAGGTCTGTTGCTCACGGGGCTCTTATTCTATTAACACGTTCGCGGACAGTAGGTGAAAACGGTGGACTCAAAGAAAGCCACGATCAAAAACACAATTTACAATATTGTTAGATTTTGGTCACCAGAATGTACGTAAGGACAATTAACGTGATTTTATGTTTTCTCCTGGGACAGTTAACATCGATCAATTGGAAATCGTACACAAAACTGTCGGCAAACGCAGCTTCGAACCCAGAATAGCTTAGTAATCGGGCGGGATATACCGTCTTGTCCCAGCACTTGGCGCGGCATATGCCGCTCTATCCGCGAACGTGTTAAGAAAATAAATGAAAATAATTTCCTACTGTCTTTCTTACATTAAAAATCTTTTTCGTCCGTTAAGAGAAGAACTTCTACTTTTCATGTCATTGACCGGGATTCTCTTCACTGACGCGAAAAGGATGCACGGTAAAAAACATTAAAAGCAAGAGTCTCTTATATGAACAATTTCGTTGCTCGACGGTAAGATATAATTTTATTGTTGATTGAAAAGCTTCGTTCAGTGAATTGGCATCGAGTTTTACCGGTCGCACATAAGGCTTTTTCGATGTGTTTTTTAATCAAAAAACTGTATTTATGCGACTACTATTTATTGTTAGCAAGAAAAAATCGTGGCTCTTTAAAAATTTTGAAATTTTATAAATTTTAATTTTTGACTTTTTAGATTTAAAATTGTGCATAAATCTTACTTTGAAAGATTTATAAATTTTAATTTAAGATGTAGTTTATTTAATTTTTTTTTATATTGGGCAAAGTTAAAATATTAATTATAAAATTAGCCAGTTCGCCAGGGGCGGACTAGCCCTTACACAATAGTTGTTAATTATTTTTACACCCTGTATAATAAGGAAATAAAATAAGTATTTTAGGGTAGCCTAAATCCTTTGCTAAAAAAATTACTTGGTTGATGTCGATAAGTTAAAGCGTTTTTGACAAAAAAGTTTTTGTTTAGTGGGGACATCTAAAAACAATAGGGGATTCTGTCAAAATTGGTATTAAAAAACGCATAAAAAAGATACTTTTTTCACAAAACTAGAAAATAATGTTGCAGCATTGTAAAGCAACACATAATCTTTGATAATTAAAGCCAAAGAATGCATAAAATAAGAGGAAGCCTATGTAGAACCGATAAACAAAAGGAGCACTTTATTTTTACCTAGGGTTTAAGCTCTTTAAAAATGATATAAATATTCCTTTATTATTCAGGGTGTAAAAATAATTAGTACTAGTGTGTAAGGCTTAGGCCGCCCCTGGCGAACTAACAAAGGCAAATATTTTACAAGGATATCCTTTTAAGGAGTCCTAAGTGGTATTCATCATATTAAAAAATAATAGTATTATCTTAAGTAATATAAAAGTTATTAAAAAAGAACGATTTTCTGTGGCGTCCTTTAAGGGCACATGTCTCTGTAAAGAGGGAAATATTTTATATGAACTGGTCACAATATTTTTATGTGTTCTATGTGAATCCGAGAGATTGCCCACATATTCTTGGACACCCTGTATACGTGAAATCTTAAATCCCTAATCTATTATTGGACTTTTAATTCTTTTTAATAAGTTAAATATAATAAAAAATTAGCACCTATTGCACAATAAAATAAATAGCATTTTATGTTAGTCATAATATTCTTTTAGATTAGTTATGGGTAGTTTGCAGCAATTGCATGAAAATTACTCTAAAGTCCTTAACACAATTGAAAAAGCAAAACACATGCTTTTTAATCAGAGAATTCTTTATATTTATAGGAAGAAGTTAGGCGTAACTGTTTTCCTTTTTCTAATATCTACTTATTTTCGTTTTAGTCTCGCTTGGTCGCGGCTTAAAGCCAGTAGATGAGATGCATTGATTAACTAAACTACACGATTAGTAAAAAGTACCGCAACTCCTAAATATCTATAAGACCGCCTCAGCTGCATCTATGAAATTTGATATTTGGTTTTGGGAATGTGGAATTGAACAATGATTTCGGCACCGTTGCCAGATTGCCCATTTTTGTGCTTCATGTACTTTTTGATGATGAATGAAATTAACCACAGCCTTCTTAAACTTATGAGCCGTGAAGTAAGAAAGGCAACGTTGCAAACAACATTGTACAGTAGGAATATTAAAATGAGTTCCTAAAAGATTACATGCTAAATATTGTTCCAAAACACCTCGTATAAAAACACGTGTCTTCGTTTTTATACCTTTATTAACAATGGAACGTAACTATGGTTACAACAACGACAAAATCTACTCTTGTCAATGTCTCGAAGTTTTCAACACAAAAGTCGAATTTATACTGACTGATCCGAGGTTTCCCGTCGCCCTTTTATAGTATGGTGGAAGAGTAAAGAATGATCTAGAATATTCGAGAAATATCGTGAAAATTCCATAGTACATGATGGCATAAAAGTTATTAATAGATAATTCGGGCGTTTTCGGAAACCTTCGAAAGTGATGAAAGAACTTGGAAAAATTAAGGTAAATTATTTAAATAAATTAACAAACTAAATTAAATGATCCTAACTCTCTAAAATTCTATAACCTAAACACATTTTTGAAAGTCTGTAACATTGCCCCCTTCCAAGTTTTGATCGTCTCGATCAAGTATCTTCACTGTCTTGATAACGGCTCAGCCTTTCTAGATGTACTACTTTCATCTTTGCCTGTGGACTCTTCTGTATACGGTACACCAGATCATTAAGCCGTGTCACCACTTTATATGGTCCCTCCCATGACTTCTGTAGTTTCGGTGAACGCCCCTTGGTTCTTCTTGGATTGTATAACCAAACTTTTTCACCGACGACAAATCCCTGATGGTTAGCGTTCAAGTCATAGCGGGATTTCATACGGTCACTTCCTTTTTGTAACTTGGTACGCACCTCTTCATGTATCCTCTGTAGCTGTTTACTTAGTTGACTTACATAGTCTTCTGCTGGTTCTTCATTGGTGGAAGGTCGTCCTGTAAGCAAGTCAACTGGAAGGCATATTTCCGCTCCGAAAATGATTTTAGCAGGTGTTTCGCCAGTAGTTTCGTGAATTGCGGAGCGGTATGCTAATAAAAACGGCTGTATACAGTTATCCCAGTCACTTTGTTGGTCATTTACTTTAATTTTCAGGTAGTTATCAAGTGTTCTGTTAAACCGCTCTACCATGCCATCGGACTGGGGATGAAGAGGTGTTGTTCTTGTTTTATGGATTCCCAGGAGATTACAAAGGTTCTTGAAAAGATCGGACTCAAAGTTTCTGCCTTGATCGGAATGTATTTCTCTAGGAACTCCATAGCGACAAATCCATTGTTGAAATAATACATCGGCAACAGTGATAGCTTCTTGATTTGGGATTGGGTAGACTTCTGGCCATTTACTGAAGTAATCCATTGCTACCAATATATAGCGATTCCCTGATTTACTAACTGGAAATGGCCCTGCTATGTCTATGGCAATTCTTTCAAAAGGTGCCCCTACATTGTATTGCTTCATCTTGCCATGGCTTCGGGTTTTCGGTCCCTTGCTGGAAGCGCAGTCCTTACACATTCTGCACCAGTCTTTTACGTCTGCACGACTTCCCAGCCAGTAGAACCTTTCTCGAACCTTTTCAAGAGTCTTCATAACTCCGAAATGGCCACCTCCTACACCATTATGCAAGGCTTGCAATATTTCAGGAATCCTTTTGGTTGGTAGGATTATCTGATGTTTATGGATTTTGCCGTCAGAACTTTCCCAGACCCTTTGTAATAGGCCATCTTTAATAACCAAAGAGTCCCATATGGCCCAGTACCCTTTATGTCTTGGAGACTTTGAAGCTATTTGCTGATATGGTGGCCTTTTCACATTTTCTGTCTTAAGTTTGACAATGTCTCCAAAATCTGGATCTTCTAGTTGTTCTTTTGCCAAGATCTTAGGGTCCCATTCTTGAGAGCACTGGATGCGTGTTCTTCGGCAGTGGAATTCATCGGGATCTTCTTGCTCTTCTCGTCTGCTGCAGTGTTTGCATTCGTCCGGACAGGGTCGTCTTGATAGAGCGTCAGCATTCTTATGGTTCAGTCCTTTTCGATGTTCGATTTTAAAGTCGTATTCTTGAATACGTTGCAGCCATCGGGCTATCTGACCTTCAGGGTTCTTGAACTGAAGCAACCATTTAAGTGATGCATGATCCGTTCTTAGGTGGAATTTCTGGCCATACAGGTATTTATGAAAATGCTCCAAAGATTTGACAATAGCTAAAGTTCTTTTCTAGTGACACAATAATTTCTTTCAGGTTTGGACAGAACTTTGCTAAAATAGGCTATAACTTTTTCTTGGCCATCTTAAATCTGTGACAAAATTCCACCAATAGCAGTATTGCTCGCATCAGTGTCCACAATAAATGTTTGATTTGGTTGTGGATAGGACAACACCGGGGATTGCACAGGGCTTTCTTTAGGTGTACAAAAGCTTCTTGACAATCTTCAGTCCATTCGTAGCTGTTGTTGTTTTCCGTAAGATGATGTAATGGTCTTGCAATATCGGCAAACCCATGTATGAACCGTCTGTAATGGGTACACAATCCCAGAAAACTTCTAATTTCATGCTTGTTCTTTGGTACAGGCCAGTTCTGGATAGCTTCAGTCTTCTCTGGATCAGTTTTTACTCCTTCTTCGGTAATTATATGCCCTAGGTACTTTACTTCTTTCTGGAAAAGGTGACATTTCTTTGGACTAAGCTTCAGCTGGGCGGATCTAAGCTTCTGAAAAACTTCTTCAACATTTTTCAAGTGGTCGTCAAATGTTTTTCCAAGAATTATAATGTCGTCTAGATATACTAAGCTGGTTTTCCAAGTTAGTCCCCGTAACGTCAACTCCATCAAACGTTCAAAAGTAGCGGGGGCATTGCATAAACCAAATGGCATAACATTAAACTGCCACAGTCCGTTTCCAGTTGAAAAAGCAGATTTTTCCTTGTCTTCCGGATGAAGTTCTACTTGCCAATAGCCACTTTTTAGATCTAATGTCGAAAACCATTTTGATCCGGTGAGTGTATCTAGGGTATCGTCTATCCTTGGTAGTAGAAAACTGTCTTTCTTCGTGACGTCATTCAGTCTTCTGAAGTCAACACAAAATCTGGTGGAACCATCTTTCTTCTTGACTAGGACTACAGGAGATGACCATGGGCTCTGGGATGGTTCTATGATGTGATTTTGAGCCATATATCGTTTTTTTTTATCCTGGCTACTAAATCCTTGACTTTTAAAACTAAGGTAGACAAATTTTTAAAAATATAAATAAATTTATAGAGCTAAAAGTCCAAGATAAAAACAGAAGGTGACTTTGTCCCATCTGTTTAAAGGATAAAAACTATGGGTATGTTCAATTAAAAAAAAGTGAAATTTATTTTAAAAGGCCCTGTACAACGTCAATTTGTGTTTTTTGTTCTACGTAGGTGAACTAATAAAAGGTCTTCAACGTTTTATCTTTGAATGAAAATAAAACAAATTATGAAAATTATATAGCAATGGCACTATTGTTATTTTAAAGCATATTTGCTGACATTATGTTTTAAAAATTATATCAGCCAAATGACCACCGGGGTTTTTGCTAAATCATTCAAATCCTTGTGATCCAATTTTCGACGACAAACAACAAACAAATTCGGCCCAATTTCACCAATGGTGCGAGTTATGTTGGTCTTTAGGGCGGCAATTGTTTGTGGTTTGTCCGCATAAACTCGAGATTTGATGTAGCCCCACAAGAAGAAATCCAACGGAGTTAAATCTCTGCAGGACGATCGTGAATACTATAAATTAAATGCAGAGCACGGAACGTTTGGTGAACCAAACACTGATTTTGATAATAAGTTTTAACGATTTCTACGCGTTGTTTAATCGTGTAGCGTTCCAGAGTAAAATGTCACTACTGAGTGAGTACTCTACCAAAATTTAAGGGCTGTATCATTCTTGCCTTGGTTATGCGCTGTTGTCAAACATCGAGCGTTGAAAACCCTTTGAATCACTTTTTTTTCAAGAAAACCATGTTCTTTTAAAAACCCTTTAACGATATCCTTGCTTAAAAACTATTTTTAATATAAAACATTAATTATTTTCTGGTAAATCGATAAGTGAAGGTTTATATAAGACTTTGAAAATAATTTAGGCACTCCAATAATAATAATGACATATTAAAAAGAAGAAAGATATGTCTGATTGTCATAGTTTCTTTACATGAAATATGCGAGTTTAACCTGTTAGTTTCACTTTAAATACAATGCCTAATTTATTCTGAAAATAACCATTTTTAGAAGGTGTTAAAATAATTTTATTTTATTGAAATATTTATTTTGTTAAATACTGCACATATGCAAAAGATCTACCAAAAGAATATCAAATATTTAAATATTCTATTAGGGTGACATAAATAGTTAAATAAAAGAAAACCGGATCTGACATACCTATGTCTAAAAATTATAAACATAAGCATTACCAATAATAAATATTTAAATAGTTGTATTATTCCCATAAAAAGTGTAACAACCTCACACAACTTATAGTAGTAAAGCGGACCAAAAACACAAATAAGTAAACAAAGCCGTAAAAAAATCTGCTGCGATGTCGTCAAATAAAAATCTATGGTAATTAGTTTAAAAAAAGACGTTTATACCTATCTGTGACTGCATATACACGTTAAAACCCTGAAAGGTCTGACCACACATAACCGCACTAAGGCTGCAATGAGCCCGGATCCACAATTATAGAGGAAAGTGGGGCTTATTAATTCAAAAATTCAAAAGCCCTTTTCATGCTCTCAAAAATATAAAAAGCTTTTTCCTAGCTGAGTCTGTTGTGTATTGTATGTATATCTTTTTAATTAAATAAAATAAATTTTCCTACTTATCTCTGTTTCTCATTATCCGAAATTTAAGTGTAATATAGGTAAAAATAGGGGTCATTTTCCCACTCCCAAACTGGGAATTTTAACAAGCCAGAAAGCAGAATTTAAATTTACATGATAATATCACTGTTGTAATTGCCACGTTTGAAACACGATTTTAAGGCCTCCAAGGGGTAATTTTGCCGGTCCCAAACGGGAAATTTTAGTTAGCCGTAGACCCATCGAGCACAAATCAGGCTTAGGCTTCAGAATGCTACCTCGACCCCGCCTTATCCCGAAAACCGTATTTCAGTGTCAAGAGAGTCTTTTTCGGCCCGTGTGGCCAATTCCAGACATGTGGGGTTATTTCTGAGTTCGAAATCGGATTCAGCGTCGAAAAATACATGCAAATACATTTGCCTGACTCTTGTATATAAACTTTCATTTTTTTTTATGGGACTGTGTAATTATCACATTAAGTAAACAAGTTAAATATTCAGGTTCAGCAAATAAAAATAACTTATAGACAATACAACTACTGTTGTAAATATAAATAAAAAGTCAACAAAGAACTTGCTGGCTAGGTTAGTGTTTATTAGCCTAATTTAAAGAAAGTGATAAGCAGAAGAAAAGAGACACTGTCATGGCTATAGATTGCGCAGAAATTAGACAACTAAATAGATTCTCGGAATTTCTTGTTCCGGTATAATAACAAGATGGACGATGAACAGTTATTTTAATTGTGTTCTCACCATCATTATAGTTACAATGATTGCTTTATATATTTGTTTAAATATAACTGCTATAAAGCTAAGGAAAATGGGGAGTCGTTAAATATTTTATGTTGATAGAAAAGCACTTTGTCTTTTGTATGTTGGAAATTATTGACTAGGGATTAAATGGTATAGTGTTTTATTTAAGAGAAAATGTTTTTGATTTTTGACTTTTTTCGTACTTTAAAAGAAACTTAAAATAGCCAATCAATGTATTTTAGCTTAAATTTGAAAATTTTAACTAGAAAACAATGCATGCATGAAAACCAAAAGATCTACACCATAATTGTTGCGTCAGGTGCCTCAGCCAAAAATTTTTCGATGTATTGCCTCTCCAGAATTTTTGCCTTTTTCGGTTTGAAATTTCTTGAATTGCTCTTCAAATAAGCGACAACTTTTCCATACCTCCCTATATCCACGTTCTTATATACTTTTAAGGTCGTTTTTATCATTGAATACTTGATCCACATTGATGAGGGAGCAACTTTTTTCGATAAAAACAGAAAGTAAGCCATAATAACATCTTCATTTATAGTACCAACTCCTCGCCTTTTCCTCCATGCTTCAAAATCTTCAAATTCTTTATTGTACGTTAGTTTTGACTTCTCTGGAATTAAACTGCATGTCGCTACCGCAGCTTCTTTCAAAATTTCCGCAGGAACTTCACAATTTTCCATTTCGCAAAGCATTTTTATGTTTGTCTACAAAGTTGTTTACTAAACAAACCCGTAGTTACCAACAAAATGCATTACAACCAAACAAGCTTGCTTTCCAAAAATACAAAATTTTGTTGCTGGTGTTGACAATGACAAGTAACAAATAATAAATGACGTATTCAAATTATTTTCGATATTAAAAACGATTTATACGAAAGTGTTGGATAAAATTTTTGTATTAGACACGTGAGTTATTACATATAAGTCACTTAAGAAAATTACCTCTCTCGCCCTTCGGGCTCGAGAGTTAAACTTTTCTTGCGTGACTTATATGTAATATAACTCACTTATCTAATAAATAACTATTATTTCTTTCAGGTATTTTGTCATCTGTCAACCATTTAAATAACAGTTAATTTTTTTATCACGCATTCCATTTTTAACAGCTTCAGGTTCATCTACAAAAGATGTTTCTAGCTATTTACAAAATCGCCTTTTTTTGCCTGATTTGAAAACATTAGGCAAAAAAACTGCAGCTAATATCTGCCAACAAGAGTTCCAAAGTCGGTCATTACACCAATTAAACTAGTTAGAGGTGATTAACTACCAGTTTTTTTAAAGATATTTAAAAAATTTCTCTATTAATTAATAGAACAGTAAATTCTGTCTGTATAATGCAAATATGGTCAAAATTAATGTGTTCCACTAATTTTCTAATAGCCTGCCGTATGAGGACGACCACTGATTTTTTAGCCTTTTTATCGTAGTCGCAGAAACAAAAACAATTTAAATTAAAAATTATATATACAGGGTGTCAATAACTTAACCGAAAAATTTTAAGAGGTTAATTCTACAATAAAAAATAATAAAGAAACCTCATAGGAACACATCATGATTTTTTAAAATTTTTACACCTTCTAGATCAAATACTTAAACGTAGGACATATGTTCATATAAAGTTAATTTTTTTAATTTTTTTTTATAGTGGAATCACCCTTAAAGTTCGCGGTTAGGTTACTGGACACCCTGTTTACTTATTGTCAGTGGTGCAACTAAAAGTTGCATTTTGGGGAGGTTTAAGCTCCAGTTTATAGATTATATTGGCCGAAAACATTATACATTTTAAATGTTTAATAATTTTGGAAAGAGGAGCATAAAACCACAGAAATATCTAATAGAAAATTTCCGGTTCAAAATTAGTGATGAAAGACGTGTTAGGCATTTCCTATTTTGTTTTGGGATTATATATTTTTTTAACTAAGTGGTAGACTTCTGGTTGGAACATCCCTAAGGTTTATTAATACTAACTTAAGTTCTTTCCTAAAAATTTTTTTAAATGGTTAGCTTAAAATTGATATGATTCTGTGATTTTTGTTATACCTATTAGATACTTTCTAAACTTACAAGCCGGTTTTATTTCTAACGGTATATTGTTGGAACATATTTAGAATAACTTTATTAACAAAATCGTTTATTTTTAAGTGTTAAACGCCAGCTTTAAAATACATTTATTTAAATATTATTTCTTTATTAAGTAAATAAAATATGTCGAGATTCCTCGTTTAGAATTAAATCATTCAACAAATTAAAAATTATGATTTTACACGTATTCTCAATAGAACAAAACTTTTTAATTAGGGTCAAAGTGTAGAAGTGCCCTACTTAGTCCACTAAGACTCTGATAAGGAAGTTTTATGCAAATGATAATACTTGTTAAAGCGCAATTTTTAATTGGTTGCGGTGTACAGTAAAATTTTAAGTAAGAAAGGCAATTTTTTAAATTTTACTTAGGTATTTGCAATGTAATTCGATTCTTTAATTTTTTGACAATTTTAATAGTTAATTTTTTCTATTTTAAAAATTACATTTCAGATAACAATGTTTTGTATTTTTGTTTTAGGGGATGCACCGCTTTCCTAGCTTCCATGGACTACAACCCACTATGGAAGATACATTCTTTGTTGTAAATAGTGTTTTGATTGTTATTGCATTGCACTAGGGGTGTGCGAATATCGATCGAATCGAATATTAATATTCGATTCGGAAATTCGAATCGAATAATTCGAATTTTCGAATTATTCGAAATTCGATGAATAATTCGAAAAATTTCGAATAATTCGAAAATTTTTGAATAATTCAAAAATATTTGGATAATTTACGTATAATGCGAACTATTTACTAATTATCAAAATATGAATGGATTCTTTATTTTATTCAATTGAGATTCCATAACATCGGGCATCAAAATATTCTACTGACCCATAATATCCTTTTTGATTAAAAATTAGTTATTTGAAAATGACAACTGCTCAATTTTTTATTTAAATATAAATATATATAAAATAAAATCCTCTTTTTTAAATTTTTAATATTAAATTTTTGAGAGACATTGTAGAAAATGCAAAAGATAAATTATTTTTCAAGTTTAGTAACAGATTTATGAACTACCCTGTATGATGAATGTGCAAAGTACAATAATTTTCGACATTTTAAACATATTGTACTAAGGGTATTTTCTAGAAAGCCCAAAGAAAGTTTATATGTATATGTATACCTTACATTTTAACCTCACTTTTGTTGGCCGGATATACCTAAACATCCTGTAAATAGGAATTAAAATTTTTTAGAATACTCTTTTTATTTAAAATATTAAATTAAAAACATATTGTTCTTGAGAAGAACGTTGGTTTATTTACAAATTTTTTTTACACCCTGTATAGTGCAGAAAAAACCTGGTCAATTTTAAGTTTTAAATACTGTATGTATATTTATTTGCTTACTATATACATATACCATACTATATATGTATACCTTGTGCTTCTGCTGAAAATGAACGATTGTTCTCTGCTGCTGGTGATATTGTATCTGATAAACGAAGTTCGTTATCACCAGATTCAGTTTCATATTATTTTTTTTTTTTGAACAAGAATTTGTTGTTAATTTTTTATTATAATTGTTTTATTTATGTAATTAAATTTGTTGGTTCAAATAAAATGTTATTCTTTGTCAAATTTATATTTAAATATCACGCATAACAAATCCCAAATTCAATATCCTCGAAAATTCGCGATAACTACAATAATTCGTAATAATTCGAAAAAATCGAATATTCGAAAAAAATTCGAATCATTTCAAATTTCTCAAATTATTCGAAATTTTTTCGAATTATTCAGGAACTTTCAAATAATTCGAATTTACGAATTATTCGATTCAATACGAATTATTCGTAAGTTCGAATTATTCGCACAGTCCTATATTGCACATTTTAGCAAAATTTAAATATTGTGTATAAGTATTAGACTTATAAATACTGTTTTATATAGGAAACCTAGTAGGGTGAGAGCCCGTGAGCGGCAGATCTTCACTATTTTGTAAAAGCTGAAACTTTGTCAGTAAATGCTCCCAACATAGGTTGAAGCGATGGCAAGCTATGAAGTTTTACTTATATTAGCTTTGGCGAGTACCAGGTACAAAAGGTCAATAAATGTAAACTTAACTTTTGTCATTTTGTAAAAGCTTAATTTAAGATATGTTACTTGGGTACTTATTAAAAGATATCTCAATAGTCTGACAAACATTTTGGGTTGGCCCAATGGTCCAAGTAAGTCCAATATTTCTTTTATTTAACAAGACATGACAAAAGCCTGAAATAGGAATTCTAGGGTTTATAAATAGGCATGTCCTAAAAATATTTTTAATGTATACAGAGTGTCGCAAAAATACTTTTAACAACTGACCTCACAGCAATAGCTTTCTTTTGGAACACTCTGTATAGGTCGAAATATTTTTGAGACTTGCCTATTTGAAAACACTACAACTCCTCTTTAAAACTTATTGTCATATCTTGTTAATTACCACAAATATTGGACTTCCTCGGGCCATTAGGCCACCCCAAAATGTTTATCTGCCAAAAGATTAAAACTGTCAAAACTGTCTGGCAACTGAGAAAATATCTTCTAATAGGTACACAAGTAACATAATAAAATTTTGCTTTTACAGGATGACGAAAGCTAAGTTTCAATTCATAAACATTTAGTACCTGGTATCTGCCAAAGCAACTATGAGTCAAACCAAAGACAATTGTAGTTTCACTATAGACACCCAGAACAATGCTAAATTTTTGGTCATCAGCTTGGACGCTCGCTTCATGGAATTTATGAAGCGGGAATCCATCCAGTACACACGTAAACAGTACGTATAATTGGCCAGCTTCATAAATTCAGTCAAGCCAGCGTCCAAACTGAATCCAAAAATTTAGCATTGTTCTAGGAGTCTATAGTGTCTACAATTTTCTTTGGTCAAACTTAAAAGTACCATCCCTTCTACCCGTGTTGGATTCATTAACAGACAAACTTTTAGCTCTTAGAAAATAACGTCTGCCGCACACAGGCTCAAGGACCATATTCTGTTTACTTACCAATAGACATTGATCTTATGTCTTAATATGTCCCACAGATTTAGAGTTAAGAAAGTTATTGTCAGATGAGCAACTAATAAATCCTATTTTTGGTCACGCCTTCAGTCGCCTTTACTAAGAATCACACCAAATTTAACGTTGCCTTTAGTAGAAAAGTAAGCTGTTCTTCCGACCAATTAAATTAACGTCGTAAAGATTGAAACATTAACGTTGCACTGGAAACGGTTGTGCTATTAACGTCTATACGTCGTTTTCTAAACTATGGTCTTTAGTACTTATTTTGGGAGAGAAGCTAAAGACGCTTTAACGTTGCCTGAAAGCTACTTCCATAGTTGCATTTCACAACGTTGACGATTGGTTGTAGCAACCTAGCAACGGTTACGGGCCATTTCGATCGAAGGATTAACCCTAACCTGATAGATGGCGTTAGTATTGGTCTAATCTTAGTAAAAAATATGGTTGCGATTGCGAGTACCTTCCGCCATTAAAAATGTGAATCTAGGAAAAGTCTACGCAGACATTATTGACTTTTTAATGTGGAACAAAATTCGATAATTTATGTTCGTTTTCATGATTCTGTTAAGAAAAGATATTATTATAGATGTAGTTATTATTTTAAAACATAATCTTATGTTTTTTAACGCTTATAATGATTTTCGAAAATTGAAAAAGCGTATTGTCCTATGTAAAACTGCTTATTTTAATGGCGCGCTTGTTTTTTCTTATATTTTCGCCATATATTTGTCAGTAAACTGCAGTTTGTTTTAAAATTTGGATGATGTAAGCGAATAAATTACGGCATTTTAATCATCTGCCAGTTTATGACAAAGTATTTAATATGAATAACTTCTTTACTACTGTGCCATGATAGTTAAAGTATAATTGTACGGTGACTTATAAAATTTACTAGAAGTTGCCAAAATTATATTTTAGTAGACAAAAAGGTACTCATTTTTATTAATAAAGTTTTCCTGTAGATTGCTTTAGTGGAACAAGTTGCCTTCAGCAACGTTTCTACTCAAAAATCATCCAGTAAATTGGTGCGATACAGAGACGCTACGTAGGAATTTAAAACGAAAGATCGCAACGTTGCGTTGCGTTTGGCGACGTTGCGCCGTCCAATAATTGTTAGTTGGGTAACCATAACTTTTTGGGGCACTGTATACATTAAAAAAATTAGGACATAAACGTTTAAAAAACCCTACAACTTTTATGTAATTTCTTTGTCATATCTCGTTAAACAACAGAAATATTGGACTTACCCGCAGAATTGGGCCACTCTGTATTAACTTCTTCACATACCCATTAACACCTTATGAATATTTGCTTAAAGTGGAACTTTAGTCAATAAGCGAAGGAATCTAAATTGTTTCAAGCCACCGTAAATGGTATCCTTGTAAAAAGTGTATATCTCATTAGTTAAAAGTCTTCAATTGGCTTTCGGCCACTAAATGGTTAATCTTGTTTAACATATGCATAACGTGCTTAATACAATTTACGGGTCTCGCCCCAGTATTCTATATAACGGAATTGACACTCCAAAGATGGAACTACAAAAATAAAAAAACGTTAAAGCAATTATGCAAATTAATGTTTTCTTTTTACTATTAAAATAACAGTATTAAATAAAATCTAAGTTCAGTAAAGTTAAAAAAAAAAAATATCACTTACCAAATAATGGCGAAAACAAAAAAAAGCAAAACCGACAACCGTTTTTAAAAGCGAAAAACCAAAACCATTTGTTTTAAAACCTGGTAAATTGAAATCCGAAATGTAATTATTTTGTTACTTTTAATAAATTGTTTTCTGGAAAAACAGTTTTTCCCATGAGCTTTGATACTAAACACCTAATAAAATTCTTTAAAAATAAATTGATTAAATACAGGGTGATTCAAAAATCGATCATGAAACTTAAGGGGGTGATTCTATCTTGACAAAAATAAGGGTAAAGCTTCATATAAATTTTTTTGAAAATGTCATTCGTTTTCAAATTACAAGCCGTCAAAATTCAATTTTGTTTTATTTTGTTTTTTTCGCCATATTGCATTTATTTTTAACCAATCCAATTGATTCTTGTCACAAAAATCGAGCTTTGCAGATTTTAAAATTTTAAGACAGAACAAGTATTTTTTAAATATTGCAAGAGGGCACTTTACCTAAAACTTAAAATTTATTTACATCATAACTTTTTTATTTGGACAGATATCGCAAAGCTAGGGCGCCCTTTTATAACTAATCAAAAACCTAAAAAATAAGCGTAATCTTTATTAAAGTCGATAAACCTCACGGTTTAAGCACTCAAAGTTTTCATCAGTTTAAATCAAATTACCTACATACATACAGGGTGTTCAGTAACTCAACCCACAAACTTTGCTAGGCGAAGTCTCCCCGTGGCCTAGTGGACAGAGCTTTGATCTTCGAAGCCAGAGGTCGGCGGTCTCGATTCCCAGCGGGGAGACATATTCTAGGTTGTAGTTATTTAAAAATAACGACCGTGGTGGCACTACCGCGTTGTCTACAAGGTGCTGTGAAATGCAACTGCATGTTTCAGTGCTTGACAACGTTGACGGAACAGGGGGAACGATGGGTTAAACATCTAATAACCCGACACCCACGGTACTCTGGTATTTAGGCATAGACCTTCGTGGGATGTCAAAAAGATAAAAAAAAAGAACTACGGTGTGTTAAAGATTTTAAAAAACTTTTTTTTTTAAATTTTTTAACACCTCATAGTTCAGAAACGTTTAGGACATATGTTTAATTAATTTTTTTTTGTTGTAGAATCGTTTAGTTAAATTTGTCGGTTGAGTTACTGGACACCCTGTATGTATGTAGGTAATTTGATTGAAATTGATGAAAACTTTGATGTCTATTGATGCTTAATCGGTGAGGTTTATCGACTTTAATAAAGAGTACCCTATTTTTTAAGTTTTTGATTGTCTATAAAATGGCGCCCCAGCTTTGCATATCTGTCAAAATAAAAAGTTATGATGTAAATAAATTTTAAGTTTTAGGTAAAGTGCCTTCTGGCGGTATTAAAAAAGTACTTTTGTCTTAAATTTTCAGATTATAGATAATTTTAGAATCTGCAAAGCTCGATTTTTGTTCCTAATGTCAACTAGATTACCCTAAAAATAAATGCAATATGGCGAAAAACCAAAATAAAATTGAACTTTGATGGCTTGTAACTCGACCGAATGACATTTAAAAAAAATTATATAAAGCTCCTACCCTTATTTTGTCAAGTAAAATCACCTCCTTAAGTTTCGTGTCTGATTTTGAATCCCCTGTATAACAAAAACAAATAATAAAATCTCCATCAAAGCAATGCAAGTTAATAAAAGTGGGTATACAAATTACAAATACATAAAGAAACTACCTTAAACATTATGAAAAAAACTTAGCCTAGGTGAAGAATTTTTTAGGTATATTTTTTATTTTTTTATAATATTTAATAGACCGTGAGCCAGATACAAAATTTTGTCAGTTATTTTCCACTTAGTTCATAACTCATAAAATGCTTTAAGAGGGTTGTACATAAATCGTTGAAAGCGTCAGCTGCGTCTCCGATGGAGGAATTGTATAGGGTACTGCAGAAAAAAGATCCATATAAAAGGTGTTTTTTTTTAATGGAACACCCTGTATGTTAGTTAATTTTGGCATTGTAGCAGTAAAAATAATGCAAGTTTTATTAGCGATCCCTATAACAAAACTGAAAGGTTTTTAGGATATTTGGGCTTTTGAAAAGTCACAAAATTTTGATATATTCTACCTTACTTAAGCTTGACTTTTTATATTATGTTTGATTGCTTGAAAATTAAGTGTATCTACTAGTTAATTTTTTTACTAGAAGTTATACAGGGTGTCCAGAAACTAATATTTTATATTATATTAATTTCTGGACACCATGTATAATTTTAGTAAAAACGTAAATGTAGGTAATGGTATAGTTATTATTCTAGTAATTTAACAAAATATACAAAGTCAAGCGTTAGTAGGGTACCATATATTAAAATTTTATTTTTGTTAAGAATTTTTCAAAAATTCTAAATCATTTACAAACGGTACATTTTTGGTATAGGTATCGCTGATAAAATTTACGTTACTTTATGTTTACAATTCGAAACCAAACTAATATACAGGGTACGTATCCGTATAAATCCTTAAAAAAACACAAGTTTATTACTTATCGTTTCTTTGAGTACCCTGTGTAATTCCACCATCATCGCCGCAGCTGACGCTAACAACAATCCATGTACAACCCTTTTAAATCTGTTGATGGCTCACGGACCATAAGTATTTATACTAGTATTAAATTTAAAAAAAAATGACTAGCCTCTTTTAACTAATTATAATTTTAAGTTTGGCTGGCGCCTTAAAATTAGATGTGTTTAAAATATAAAATTGTATGTGTAAAATTAGATATTGTTTCCTTGTTTATAAAAACCAATCATATTTTTACAAGTTTTTAATTAGTGTTATATAACAAAATTGGTTAGTAAAGTGTTAAATATAAAGTTCATTAACACGGGTATAACCCAGACACCAGGAACCGATAAATTTGAGTTGATGTCAAGATACGACTTTTTCTGCAAGTATGGTATCTTTTTATCTAATAAATTAAATAAATGTTGCAAAGTATATTATAAATTGTTTTAAAAATTATTGGTTTTACCATGACGGAAATAAACATAAAGCGCGTGTCCTTAAACAAAAAAAAGCTCTTTAAAGCTATCAAGCCGTAAAGATTGGATTTTGATTAAAGTTTATTGTTAAAAAGATCTTGGGTTGAAAAAATAAATAGATTTACAATAGCTTGGATAAATTAGTGTAGCGCCAGCAAACAAAGACTAAATTATTATTTTTAACGCTTTTTTTTTTACTTTACTATTACTGATAACAATATAAATTTGACAACAATATTTTTTTTTTTTAGTATTTTTAACTACTAATAAACAATATCAAACTAATACCTTCAAAATTTAAACTTAAGTAATAATTTTGGTTATAGTATTATACACAGGGCCGTTCCTAGAGTAACTTGCGCCATGTGCAAAGAATTATTGGCCGCCCCTACAAGGAAATGTAAATTGAGGTATAAAAGGTATTTACTTTAATAATTAATAGTTTAAAAAACTAAAAAACACGCTTTTATATGCAACCGAACTAAAAAATTAGAAAATAATTTTTCATTAAAAAAAAATATTGTCATTTCATAGTAAAAAGCGTGGGGTGCATTTTACTATTTTTTCATAACTTTTCCATCATAGATATTTGCAAATATAATAATTATAACATTTAATATATTTATCACCCCACGCTTTTTACTATGAAATGACAATATTTTTTTTAATGAAAAATTATTTTCTAATTTTTAGTTCAGTTGCATATAAAAGCGTGTTTTTAGTTTTTTAAACTATTAATTATTTTTCATTTTTTAGTTTCTGCTACTCTTGACAAAATGGCGAAAAAAATTTTTTAATGAACAAGAGTAACAAATTTTAAAATTTTTCCAACAGATTGCAACTCACTAAAAATTTCTTCTTCATTAAGTAGCAAAGTTTGAAATTTTGCCAACAGATGGCAATCCAGGCAATGTTTGGACCGTTGCCAACTATATTGCAACCCACTAAAAAATTTCTTCTTCATTTAATAGCAAAGTTTGAAATGTTGCCAACAGATGGCAACCTAGGTGTTGTTTTTATAATATAATGGAATTTTTTTCCTGGCGATCCAAAAAAGATAACGGGATACTGTTTGCAGATTATTGCATTGTCATGGGTCCTTAATACGTGTGCAAAGTTTCAAAGAAATCGAATAGCTGGAAGTTGGTTAAAATTAGGCTCAAAGATTCCGTTACATAGCCAGATAGTTACAACCCAAGTTAATAAAAAGCGTGTTAAAAATACACTGTTTTTCATTCCAAAAAGATAATTTCCTAAATTCCGGGCTTTTCTTCAAAAATTTCCGGCCTTTATTTCACAATTTTCTGTACCCAAACAGTTGCGCCCTGGTGCCATGCACCACTTGCACCACCCGGTAGGCACGGCCCTGATGATACACGGTTCTCTACAATTTTGTTTTAAATCAAATATTTTTCTAAACATTTATGGATACATGCTGATTTTGGACACTTTTTTGAGTAAAAACACATTGGCGCTGATAAAAAATGTTCAGTTTTTAATGAATGAAAAAAACAAACTTAAGGAACTGAGGGTGAATAGGGAGGCTTGGCGGGGTAAAGTAGTTAAAACTTTTATATTGTTGAGAATCAAAATATATTTTTATTTGTTATGAATAAGGAGACCTAAAGAAAGAAGTTTGATTGACATGCTTTAAAAACGAGATTGTTTTTTGTTTAAATTATATTTCTAAATATGTTACTAGAGGGCAGTGTTGATAGTATTAGGATTTATCTAGGCTGTTTACATTGTATATGTACAAAATTTGTACAAAAGTAAAGTAGAATAGTTAAATTATTTTTAAATTCGACAATATAGAAAACACTACCTTACTTAAAAAAGTTAAAAAAAAAATAAAAAAATTATAAAAAAAATCTAAGAATTTTACAGGGTGTTTCTAAAGAAATGCCAACATTTTGGAAGGTGATTTTCTACCAAAATATACGTAAAAATCTCCATATAAACATATGTCCTAATCGTCTTAGTTTTTGAACTACGGGGTGTTTTTTTAATATTGTTTTTTTATAATAACTTTTATACCGATTCGGATAATTTTAAAAAATTTAAGAGATGCACTCTTTCTGCCAGAAGACATTTTTTGGCATACAAGAAAAAAATTATTTTATGCAATGGCAATGCAATGCAATTCCGGGTTTTTACCATAATAAATTTGTAGTCTTAGGCCAAGCTTAAATATCAGAATTTAGATACGTTTAATTAAGAAATAAGGATAAAAGGAGTTAATGGTGTTAAGTTTTTTAATTATGTTCTGTTTAATCCGGACTTTTATTTACAAAGGAAAAAACTTAAACCGTGTTTTGATGTAAAACCTTGTTTTCAGAAGTATGTTGTCGACAATGAAGGGACCAATGGGAGCTAAGAATTATTTGACAGACTTTCCCCACTCTTTTGTCACCAGCGACAGCCTTTCGAGTTGAATTTTTAAAAACGACAATTATGGTCACACGACACGGTTCCTGTCGCAGCGACACGATCCCTGTCGCAGCGACGGAGCATTATTATGTTGTTCCCCTCCAACGACACGGCGGAGAGGATTGTCGCTGGCGACACGACGTAATTCTGAAAACGAGGCTTAAGACGGCAAGTTTTACGTCGATACACCATACATTCCCTGTATGTGACACACTTCTTGTAAAGAAGCTCTGCTTGTTATTAATTGTGTTTCTTTTTCTTTGTAACATAAGCTGTTTAATAAAATATTTCATAATTTATAACTATAAAACGACTATATATTATTTTAGCTATATAAATATCAGATATAACAATATAAGCCTGCAGATGAAAATGAAGATATTTCGCACACCATCAAGGGAAAATAAAAACATTTAAAAGGAAAGACATGTTTTAGACACAGATTTTTATTAGGTGATAAAGTAGTGATAAATAATTACTGTTGGTTTAGATACAATAGCCCCGGCAAATTATTTGTGAGAAAACCGATGATAATAAAGTTGTAAGTCTTCTATTTTATAGTAAACATATGGTTAGTAATTTTTTATTATTTACTATGTTTGTCAATAATATTGAAAATAATATGATAGTTTTTAGTATTTAACTATTAATTTTAGTTTAATTGTGTTTTCAGAAAATACCTATTACACATTTTTGCTAAAGCTATATTTATTTTTGATCCTATATTAGTTAAAAGAAAACATTTTATTTTGCGATTAAAAGAATACGGAAAAAAAGCCATTAATTTACCTTTAGTTTAAAGTATATTCAAGTACTTAAAAAAATTAAATTACTGTACTAATAATAATAATAGATATATTCTTTTTTATTTTAAAATATTAATTTTTTTTTTTTTTTTGACTGATATAACGAGTTGCTCTTTCTTATCTTAAATCGTAAAAGAATTGTTCCTCATATTTTTACAGCACCAAACTATTTTGTCATAAGTATCTCGCCCCTAATATTTGTATAGTACAGTTTTTAGTAGTATGAGTTGGTAAAATAGAAAACAGTTCACTGCAAATTATCGACGTATAGATATGTAAATATTTTAATAAATTGCCTGGTTCAGTAGAGTAGCTGCCTGGTTCAGTAGAGTAGCTAATAAAGCTAGACTGCGCCAGGCTTTGGCAATTGATTTTAATTTTTTTCCCACTGTATATTATTAGTATTAATAAAAGGCATTTATTATTATTATTATTATTATTAAATACTGGTATTTAAATTCAAAATTAGTAACTTACCCTAAAGACGAACAATATGGCAATCTGAAACAAAAAAAAATGGCATTTTAATTCAATTTGTCTTATTTAAGAATACACAATAAAAGGATACTATTTAAAATATAAGATCAACAAGCTGATTCTTTGCTTTAACAGACATCAAAACCAACCATGGGCGTTTCCCTAGCCATCTCCATAAAATTGAAGTAAAGCCAGATCCTTTTTGTATATGTGGGGGAATACGGAGACTTAAACCAAATCTTTTTAATTGCCAAATACATAACCAGAAATCCTAAGTTTTTCTTAACATACTAATCCAAAAAGTCTTAAGTTTAAATGATATGAATGTAATAAATACTATCCACTTGTTCTTGAAAAACAATAATCTAAATCTTTATTTTTTTCCATCTTTTCTAATTTTAAAATTACATATCTCATAACTTAAACATAACTAAACTAAAACTTAATTTTATTTTAAATTTTTCCCTAATCTCTCCCTATGTCTTCCTTTTTTAGTGGTTCTCTTTGTTTGTCTTTTTCAAAGTCGCTCTGACAGACCCCAGGGCGTGAAGAGAGTATCCCCGTCATTTTGTGTAGATTAAGTTTTTTTCAATATTTTAAAATCTTTATACCATTAACTTTACAACATTTAGTTTGTAAGGTCAGAATCAGAAAAAACAGAAGACTTATAACATGCAGCATAAGCGAATATTTATTGCAAATCAATACAGTAAAATCAAAACAATTTCTACCTCCACATTCTTTTTCCCCTATAACCATCAACAATAAAAACATAACTGACCAATTAAATTAATATAAAATTATTTAAAATTATTGATAAATTAAAAGTAATACTCCTGTAGAGCTAACCCAAGGAAAATAAACTTTTTAATAAGGAGCGCTCGATCCCATTTAAGCCTACATTCGCTAAATTTTGTGACGTAATCTTTTCCCGTTAGGGTTTTCGAGGTTTGGTGCTATTTTTTGCTTTTAGTTATTGAATTTTAATATATGTTTAGTTTTTACTGTTTATAGTTAAATTGAGTAGTTATTAGTACTGCAGGTACAGAGAATTTTAAAACCTGTAAACAGGGTCACTCACCTCTGGAGATTATTTTACAGGAATTTATGTTTAAATCGTTATTAAGGGTAGGATTGAATTTTTTAATGTTTATTTAGTTATTTTATTTTATGGTATGCAAGTATTGGTTTACTTTGTCAAATAAAAAATATTTTTATTTAAAACTTCTTGGACGTCCTAAATACAAACCCTTGTCAAATTTTGTTTCCTAAAAAGTCATGCATATGTTTCTTCTAAAATTGACGTTTTGGCGAAATTAGCCTTCATCAGAATATTATTTCTTTAAAACATAAATTCGTGGTAACCCACACACATTAAAAAAAATATATTAAATATTCGGATGAAGGCTAATTTCGCCGAAACGTCAATTTTAGAAGAAATATATGAATTTTTAAGAAACAAAATTTGACAAGAGTTTTTATTTAGGACCTTTATGCCCAAGAATTTTGAATACTACAGAAATAAAGTCCAAAAAAACAAAAAATAATACGGCAAGAAGGTGACGTCACAAATATAACCTATATTTTCGGACAAATATAAAAATCGAGCGCTCCTTATTAAAAAGTTTATCTTACTTGGAGCTAACCGCCCCCAAAAGAAGTTCTGGTTAGTTCTGTTGCACAGGCGCTCAACAACAAAGACCAGTTGATATTACTTATTTCTCGACCAAAATTTAGAAGAAAAAAACTAACGGGAACTTCTTATGGGGAGAGCATAGCTCTACAGGGAGTATTATTTTAATTTAATATTAATTTTTAATTATTATTTTTTAATTTAATTATACATTTTCTGGTACTCGTTATGAATAACCAGCGGACCCGTGCCCACTTCGTTGAGCGGTAATATCTGGACGTTTTGTTTAATTATAAATGCAGCCTATAACAGCCCTGAATAGTGTAGTTTTCTGACTGCAAAAAATTATGATAGGTTTAGTACTTCCGAAGATTAGCAACTACAAACAAACCCACAAACAAAGTTAAAAACTTTACTTCTTTATACATACATATATACTATAGTACAGAAAAGTATATTTCTAAAATTTAAGAGTAGTAGTTGATGTTACCCCAACATTTTTATGACCAACGGAAAGCATTTTTCATAGGCTTTTCAGAAGGTGCCGAATAAGGAGTGTTGCCATTTAAGATTTTAGAGTGACTGGGGGTGCAACTTAAAGGGTTGATTGAGGTGTTTCGAAAAATACGTCATTTATCTCCCTTCGGGTATTAAAGAATAGTATATTACATTACAAGTGTGGAAAATGACTAATTTCACACGAGTGGGAATATTGTAGCACGAGGCGTTAGCCGAGTGCGACAAACCCACGAGTGTAAGAAAGTCATTTTCACACGAGTACTGTACACTATTTTTCCTACGACCACAAATTATTCACCAAAAAAATAAAGTTTGTCTGTTCAGAAAAAATAAAAAACAATTGAAAACTTTGCAACACTAGGGTGATATTTACTTTGCAACACTAGTGTGATATATACTTTTCCTCACTGCTATATTATACTGTTTTGACAATATTTTTACATCGAAAATCACCTACCTAGAAGCATTATATAACTTTTATCATTTTGGAATTTAAAAAGGCCCTCACTTAATAAAAATTGTATGGTTTTGTTAGGTAATAACGCTAATAGTTTAATACGGTTTTCTGCTATTATAAGGGTTTTTAAAAATTATCGATTCTTACATATTTTAGACACTCTTCTAAATAAAACGTAAGTGGTGCATATCCAAAATATTCCGTTTTTTAAAAAATATCAGTAAATAAACTTACGGGATCGGGGAGTGAAAAGGGGTGCTGGGTGGGGTAAAATTGGTAAAACGAGTTAATGAAACTGAACATCACATGTAAAACTAAGTAAAAATAACAGTTTTTCCTCATATTTTTAAGAAAAATATGTATTATTGTTGTGCTAACAATAAAAAGCCATTAATGCACTTTTAAGAACTATATTTCATAAAAGTAAACTATTCAAAAATACACAAAAGTACAATTTAGCCATCTTAACAGAACTGTACCACCACGGCTAATCACCGCGCCAATAGTCGAATGCCTGAGTCACTAGATTTATTAATTTATGACAATCATGCTTAGGCAACCAACTATACGTTATAATACAAAATATAATAAATATAAAAATTATTGTAAATGCACAACACTGTGCCAGTCAGTGAAAGTTTTTTGTGGTTATGTCTATTTTTGTTTATGTTTTTATTTTTTCGTAAATTTTAATAAATATAAAATAAGATGATTTTCGCTAATTTGGGTTCTACCGTTTAAGGTAAATAAAAAGTTTTTTTTACTGTCACTACAATAAATATGTCACTTGCAAAACCAATAGCAGTTTTTAGAATGACATCATAATATGTATCACACCAGTGTTGTAAAGTACTTTGCAACACTAGTGCTGTAAAGTACTTTGCAACACTAGTGTGATATAACGCATTTTCTATGCATGAAATCAGTGTGCTATTTGCTATTTTCACAAGTGGTCGTAGGAAAACGGTATTTTTCTATTTTTTGATATTAGTCATTGTAAGTTTTAAAAAGCTTACCCCGTATATGTTTTAATTAAAAATATATTTATAATGTGTTTAAACACACTAACTACTAACTGGTATGTGAGTTACGCAAAATTTAGGAGTATAAAATATTTTAAATAATAGTTTTTGCTTTTATAAATATATTCTAGGTTATTCCAATATCGAAACGATTCTTAATTGTTATTTTTGTGAAAGATACTTCCCGCACTTAATTAAATTGTGAAAGTGGTCCATTTCAATCGTGCGAAATATTTCGTGACCAATTGTTAATGTTTTGATTTTTACAATGTTATTGATTGTTTTATATTGCAAAAATTAGACGCATCCTATTTGTCTTTAAACAAAAAAATTAATAATTAATGAGTTTTGCCTTAGTCAAATTAGATTGTGATTAATTACTCACTCGATCATAAATAAGCACATCTGCAAATGACGAAAACCGACCTAAAAATAAATTTATTAAAACTTACTAAAGGGCTAAAAATAATAAATAAATAAAAGGTAAAAAATTTAGTTAATACCATATGTTTTTTAAGTATAGAAGGCTTTTGTTTATTAAGTAATAATTATTTACTATGCCTATGTTTTATCAACCGACTTAATAGCAGCAATGCCGCCTCTAAGAGGTATATGATCTAAGTATATAAACTTAAGCAACTTTAAATACTGACTAGCCCTAACTAATGGTGTAATATAGTAAGTCAGATAATAAAATCCAGGTAAGTTGTTTCTTGATTTCCCTAGGATCCTATCATCAGATCCTAACTTGAGTCCAATGAGACGATGAATTAAGAAGTTTATTGAACCATGATTAAATCCCCAGATTAAAGTTGATATTATATTTTACAAGTAACCAAACGTAAGCCAAAGTTTTAGTTCTAAATCTAAGAAACGTTATACTGACTTTTTTATGATGTAAAGACGTTAATGTGTGCAAGATAAATTAAGTAATTTACCAGCAAGTTTTAAACAGCAAAGAGTAATTGAATGATATGTAAAGTTTAATATGAAATATAGTTATATAATAAAATGATCATCAATATCTTTCCTATATTAGTAGTAACTAACTTCTATCTTAGGGTACGTTTTTATAGTATAATCAGTCCTTAAATGGAATCTTGCCGGCCATTATACAAACATCTTGACAGGAAAATTATCATTCAATTAACATTTTTGTTTATAATTCACCTTATTTGTACTGCATCACTGATTATTGTAATAAGTCATCTGAAATAATTAGCCTATTGCTCTAGAAAAATATATAACATTTAAATAAATATGAATCATTAAGCTTTTTCGTGTTTCGTATTAAAATATTAACTAAATTGTTTAAAAGAATATTTTAAAAAACAATCCGTATATTTCTCTTACTTGTTTTAAGGGTCAGTTCATAAATGTATTTTTATTTAGTGTTGAAATAGTAATTTATGTAACAAGTACATAAAGTGATACTTTTTTACGAATTAAAAGTTTGATAGCACAAGCCGTTAGGTAGTACGGTAATCCCATAAGTAAAAAAAAGATACTTTATGCATGTGTTACATACTATGTTTTTCTACGTCCGTATAATTTTTTTCAAATTACCAGTTTATAAATGTTATATTTATTTAAACTTATTAATTTTAATTTTTGCAGCACAGCCTTATATTGCAACAGAAAATCATAGTTTTCTTAATTTTTAAAAGACAATTATCCTCTTCATAACTATGCAGTAATTTAATTTTAAAAAATTGTATGTACTTACTTTTGTCGAAATAATACTAAAACAATATAAAATCCTTTTAATTTCTTAGTCATGCAAATTCATTAGTATTATTAATTTTAAATAATTTTTATTATATTTATGTCTGTCAAATTTTAAAACTAGTGCCACATGAACTTAGAGAAATAATCTCTCTTTCTCTCTATTTTTTTCTTGGTTTTGGTCCCTTCAGCTCCAATCCACCACTCTCCCCCTTACGGACTATGCTTTCCAGGGCTCCGGCGGCGGAAAATCTGGATAATCGAGCTCGTAGCTCCCAGAAATTCCAAAAAGAAAACAAACAATTCAACAATCGATGCAATGCATAAATTGTCGGCTGTCAAACCAAGATCTGCTACTGGTGCTACGTATAACTTTCACTTTCACTACTGACAGTTCCCATGGCACGCCCATCTATTTCCCGCCATTTGAGAAATACCTCGTGTTCACCACCAAACAGGATACCATGAGCTTATCGGAATCTTCGCTCACAGCGCTTAGATCCAGAAGAAAGATGCCGTCAATTTTGCGTGAATTTTTCCTTGATCCCCGAAGGTAAAAAACGTTCGTACGGCACCTCTAGCCGCCACTCCGGGAAGAACTTTGTAGTCCTCTACGCACGTCCGCACTGTCCGGAGGTAAAACAAAGAGTTTAAAGAAATAATGACGAAATCAAAGGTAACTTGACCGTTTGGTTCAGTTGATGTCGCGTTTACTGTTAAATTGCATACATTTATATTTAGGTTTATTGTAGTAGGCATAGAAAAACAAAACACTAATTCTAAGTGTAAAAAAGCTTTTAAGTAATAAAAAAGTTACTTTTTTTAACACTTTATGTAGTGTACCAGAATGAAGTACTTTATCTTCATGTTAACGATTAAAAAACCGCTTTTTTTTTAACGGTCGTGGAAAAATGTAGTATTTTATACATAAATACACCACCTGTTTTTTTTTTAAATATTTATTCTTTGTACTACTTTAATGGTTATTATACATTAATGTCCTTCCTAGAAATGACCGGTTGATTAGAATATTATAAAATCATAAAATAAAATCAAAACAAAATGCAATTATTTATTGTTTTGCAATTAACGACAAGGCGTGTGACAGAGTAGTTTTATATTATATAATTTGCCATTACGACTTAATTATCTTGCTAATAATAAGGTTTTATTACTTGATTTAAAACAGAATAAAATTGGGGCTAATGAAGCAGAGAAGGGAGTTAAATTTCAACATATAATAAAATGACGCGATAATGTTTTATTGTTATTATAAACTACTCAAACTAAATAAAAATAAATATTATACAGTACTAAAGAAATATACCGGTTGTCACAGAATAAGTGGATAATCCGTCGGACTCACAAAACACATTAAAATAATTATTTTTACATAAACAGTTTTAAAAAATGTTGGTCCGACTTCAAAACAGTAATAAAACTTACTAAAAAGTAAAAAATAAAAAAGTCGAGTATAAAAACTTTTTGTTTATTTAGTTATTAACAATGAGTAGTTTAGCACATGTTATAACAGACTTTTTTTAATAATTTTTTACTTTTTATTATCCAAATGTACTGTTAGTTTCTAGCTTAGCAGTTCTTTAAAAAAAGAAACAGGACCGGACACAATCAATAATAGATTTTTATTAGATTGGTAATTTTATACAGTGCGAATGTTTAACTTTAAATAAATTTAATTCATAGCCACTTATGTGGCGTCTCTTATACGCTGCGCAATATATCATAACTTTTGAATGTCAACATGTATTTTTAAATTAAACGGCTATCATAGTAACACTTAAAGTACTCATTTACAAACAGTTCGCATGCAGTCTAGAACTGTCGATTTGTATATTGTCAGTTAAAACTTGGCAATACACGTACAGGCCGACGACAGTTCTAAGCTATCAGAGGGAGGGGGAGGAGGGGTCCTAGGTGTTTTTTTTTTAATTCGCTTTAAACCAATAAAATTACACGTGCTTCTGATTTTTACTACTAGTTCAACTAGTACCTCTTTTAGTTCGGTTAAAAGGCTAATTTTGTCTCAAGGTCGTCGATTCCGAATGCGCCCCTTTATTAGCGAGCATACTCCCTACCTAGAGGTCGCTTTCTCACAAGAACAACGTACGACAGGGAAAAAAAAGGTTTAGTACTTTTTTTACGATTCTGACTTGCTTTTTTAGGAACCACCGCGGAAGTACACTATTCAAATGAAAAAGAAAATTTAAAATCGGTAATACCATAATATGCAATCAAAGTATAAATTTTTTTTTGTTTATTTAGTTATTAACAATGAGTAGTTTAGTACATGTTATAACAGACTTTTTTAAATTATTTTTTACTTTTTATTACCCAAACGTACTGTTAGTTTCTAGCTTAGCAGTTCTTTAAAAAAAAGAAACAGGACCGGACACAATCAATAATAGATTTTTATTAGATTGTTAATTTTATACAGTGCGAATGTTTAACTTTAAACAAATTTAATTCATAGCCACTTATGTGGCGTCTCTTATACGCTGCGCAATATATCATAACTTTTTAATGTCAACATGTATTTTTAAATTAAACGGCTATCATAGTAACACTTAAAGTACCCATTTACAAACAGTTCGCATGCAGTCTAGAACTGTCGATTTGTATATTGTCAGTTAAAATTTGGCAATACACGTACAGGCCGTCGACAGTTCTAAGCTATCAGGGGGAGGGGGAGGAGGGGTCCTAGGTGTTTTTTTTAATTCGCTTTAAACCAATAAAATTACACGTGCTTCTGATTTTTACTACTTGTTCTACTAGTACCTCTTTTAGTTCGGTTAAAAGGCTAATTTTGTCTCAAGGTCGTCGATTCCGAATGCGCCCCTTTATTATCGAGCATACTCCTACCTAGAGGTCGCTTTCCCACAAGAACAACGTACGACAGGGAAAAAAAAGGTTTAGTACTTTTTTTTACGATTCTGACTTGCTTTTTTAGGAACCACCGCGGAAGTACACTATTCAAATGAAAAAAGAATTTTTAAAATCGGTACACAAACGCCGAAGTAATCGCGTAACATACAAAAAAAAAGGCGTATCAAAAACCTCTTTGTTGTTGAAGTCTGTTAAAAATAAAAGAGTTAAAACTTACTGTTTATAACTTCCTTGCACTGCAAGATTGTATCTGTCACACCAGCTAAACACTTTTTCTTTAGAGGCAATTGAGATTACCATCCACACCAAGAGATGGTGTAATGAACAATAAGCTACTACGTTTATTCGCCTTTGCGGTTTTTTAAAGGAGTTTTTTGTTATTGCCTACACTGTACTGATAAGAACCAAATAGCTTGAAACCGGTCTGTGGTTGGTGGTTTTAATTATTTCTAAAGGAAAAACCTTTGGCTAGTGTAAAAATGCGTCACCAGATCGGACAGTGTTCTACAGATGCAACCTTGCCGTGCAAGGAAATTGCAAGCAGTAAGGAGTTCTAATTCTTTTACGGTTGTAGAATAATTTTGATTCCTTGTCAAGAATACTTATTTTAGTTAAGCATTGGTTTTACAACCATAAATATATTTCAACAAGTTTCTAGAATTTTTTCTACAGATCCTTTCCCTTCCTTACAGAGATATGTGCCCTTAAAGACTTTGCTGATAATCGGCTTTTTTGTTTAACTTTTATTGTACTTGGTTTATTGTAATATTTTTTATTATAGTAAATACTAGTTGCACAAATTATATTTTTAAATACTGGTACTTTTAGGTAGTGATAATAACACAGGCACACAAAATTAAAAAGTATTCTGAACTGGAACCGGGACTATAACGTTTCTTGTGTATTTCAATGCGCTGAATTCTAATCTGAAGCCCGCTTTTTTTTCTTTTTTGTATTTTTTTTTTTTTTGTAAAAAGATGTTACGTAGGATTCAGGCTTTTGGGAACTTGCCATGGAGAGACTAATTATGGGATATTCCAAAGGGAAGTTTTTGCCCGGTCGCTATCGGGTTTGGGGAATATCGGCGCACTCCGATCTACATATGATTTTATTGGCTGAGAATATAGTAAAAAATGACCATTAAACGTATGCTCGTCTCTGTACGGTTGTCTCCACTTGAAACACGAGTATATGCGTACATATTGTTGAAGCTCGTCAAATCACGGTCTCGTCGCCGTCCCACCGACCCATGTGCGAAGTGTCTAAGTGTAATCGTTCGTTATAGGATAATTTAGAAGTACCAGAGGATACTGCTAAAAGAGACAGATTAACGAGAACATATATTAATATAATAATAATCACGTGACCTAGTACCACTGGGGTACTAGCAACTTCTTCTTCAAATTGAAAGGAAGGGTCATGTAGCGTCTTTTAAAAAGTTTTTTAATTCCCTGCTCAACACTACTTCATTTTTAAAAATCGGCCTAGCCGTTCTGGACTTAAAACTGTTTAAAATGTGGCTTAAATTCTGTAAAAAGAACAATGCGGTTTTAATGACATTGGCTTGTAAGTCTGGAATGGCTAGGCCGATTTTAAAAATTAAAGTGGCTTTGAGAAAATAATTAAAGGGATGATAAATATACAAAGTCCTTTATTAAAAAAACAACACAACTTTGTGTTATACCTTTAATATAAAAGTTAATAAAAACATATGGGTGCGCCATTAACGTGAAAATGCCAAGAATTTGCTATTTGCATTTTTTTTCTATCTTTTATACCAAGCGAGAGTGCCTGGCCAAATTGACAAAACTTGAAAAACACTCCGTATCTCCAAAATAAATCAAGTTAGACATAATTAACTTTAACCATTAAATTTGCTTTAAAAATTAAAATCAAGATTTCGAAACGAGATTTGCTCTATCCCTTTTAGTTTCGCTATACCCTGCAAGGTCAACGAAAAGGCGCTACCCCATAAAAATTGGAACTAAGCTTCAAACACTTGTAATACTAGAACAAATGGGCCGATTTTTTAAATTAATAAGGCGATAAATAGAAAATAAATAGGTCTTTAAAACAAGGTGCTACATGACCTTTCTTTCCATTTGAAAAACAAAAGTGCTAGTGTCCTCTTCGCATTTGACCACGAGACCGAAATCATTTTTATGCCAAAAAGCTGTATAAGTGACACTTTTTATACAAATTTTACCCGATATTGATATTTTGCCCCATTCAAAAGATAAAAGGGGTTAAGGTCTTCCAATATTCTTTCTGTATATTTAAAGCATAACTGTTCAAAAAAATATTCTCAATAATAAAAGAATTGTATTTAAATTGATAATTTAAAATCTATCTTGCAAGATATAAATATTCTTAACGTATATTTGTAGTTGTAGAGATAAAATTCCTATCCTATAAATAAATTTTAAATCACCTTGTATATTTAAATAGTTATATTAAAATGTTTCGTTTTCTTAGAACTTTTTTTGTTATTCCTAAGTTAGGAGTATTAAGCCGATATCCTTGCCTGCTAACGCACCTTATAGTGACATATTTTATTTAATGCCTTAATAATTATATTGGTATAATTAATTCAGTACCTACATATGATTCAATTAACAAGAAAACCACTTTAGACGTGGTAATTAAGAAAACAAAGAAACAATTACGTTCAGGATATATGCTTCTGCAATGTTTATCGATATGCCCTTTAATATTAATGAAGTTATCAATTTTGTCAAGAAAAAGTGCATGATACATACATCGATGCACGGGCAGGCTCTAATAACTAAAATAAGCAACAATAACAACCGATAAATGGGATATTAAAATGCTAATGACTTCTTTATGGAGGTCTTTGGTAAAGAAAAGCCGCCATTTGTTATGCAATTTATTATATTGGATAAAATTTGTAGTACAAAGATAGGCTATATGGGTGATTTTATACCTATACGCATAAACTTGAGAAATTGCTTAAGGCACATACAAAATAACTACATAAAAAGATATATTTTTATGCTAAAGACAAAAACTTGAAATATATAGGCCCTAATTGTTATTTTAATCGCGTAAACTTAATTCACAACTGACTGTAAAGTGTACTATGCGGTATACCAAACATTATCATGATAACTTGTTTATTGGTTAACAAAAAGAAAATGCCCAATAATTTTTCAGAGCCCTGTTAAAACTTTACTTAGTTATTTCTTTAAAGAGAAAAGTATTTTACCATTTATTATTTGTCTTACGTTATTTTATGTAATTTAAAATAATTGATTATCTCACTACGTAGAAATATTTTACTAACTTTTTTTCATAAGCTATTAAAATTTGTCATTGTTTGTCCCAATTCTCCAAGTTTATGCATATAAACATCCTGCACATAGGAATTAATATATAGTGCGTGTCTAAAATCAGGGCCCCTCTAATTATCGTTATTTTTTTATGACAAAATAAACCAAATTTAAGGTAGAAAATAACAAAATATAAATGGCAAATTCACCCACTTTAAAATGGTGGTGTTTTAATAAATACCTTATAACCTGACCTTGATAGCCATATTTTCAAAACTAATAAAGTCAGGTATACAGGGTGTTTATTGAACAAAGGATCAAAACTTTCAGGTGTAATTTCTTATATTATTTAACAAAAAAAAGCTCCCATAAACCTATGTCCGGAGTTGGTTCCTTACTGAGATACAGGGCGTTAAAATTTTAGAAAAAAAAAACAGTTTTTTCTAAATATTTTAAAGATGCTTATGCCAATTTGGATAAAATTTTGTACATTTATTTAAAGTAATAAGTCGCTTATTTAGCCCTAACCAGATTGTTATTATTGGGTCCAGTGGCATCTCAGTGATCACCGCAACTTATATTATTGAGAAACAAAATACGCCACTGACTTTTTTGACGTTTTTATATTATGTTTTTATGGGTACTTTTTAAAAGAAAATAGAGAAGTTTAATTATTTTTCTCAAAAACAAAGGAAGATACAAAAAGAAATACACAAAATAAAAATAAAATGTATTAATAATTGTTAAATTATAAAAAAATATAAAAACGTCAAAAAAAGTCAGTTGAGTACTTTTGTGTTTTAATAAAATAAGTTGCGGTGCCCACTGAGACGCTACTGGACCCAATAATAGCAATCTGGTTAGGACTAAATAATCAGCCACACCATATTTAAAATATTTAGAAAAAACTGTTTTTTTTTATTTTAACGCCCTGTATCTCAATAAGGGAAGCAACTCCGGATATATATTTATAGAAACTTTTTCATAAAATATTTATAGGAAATCACACCTTCAATTTTTTTTCCCAGGTTTAATAAACACTCTGTATATGTGGCATTTTTTTAAGATATTTTAAATAATGATGTTGGTAATAATAATAATAATAATTTTAAATTAAAAGTAAAATTAAAAATATATTTAAAAGATCTATAAGAATATAGAACATTAGGTATACTAACTTTATTAGTTTTAGAAATATGTCTATTCAAATCAGCTATTCAAGTAATTTTAAAGGTACTGCCCTTTTATAGTTGGTTAGGGTATTAGTTTATATTCAAGGATTATAAAGTAATTGTTAAGGGCTTGATGTGACACAAACACCTCTCTCTTTGTTTTTTTTAATGTCGCCCAACTCTTAGTTTCACATATATATCTGTCATTTCTTGTCTACAAATAGGTTTATATTGTCTTTCTAAAGTCCTGACATTCCTTTAAAAAAATCCCAAACAATTGAAAAGTTAGACTTTAGACACGCGCTGTATAATAAGGGTATTAAAAATATATAGCCAGAAAAAAATCATTGGTTTATAAATAAAATAACACGGTAAAACATTGGCAAAATAACAAATATTTTTGAAATGTTTAGTTAAGCCGGAATTCGCGACACCAATTTTTAACTAAATTTGAAACAGTTTGTAACAGTTTATTAACAAATAAATTTTTTAAATTGCTCACTGTAATGCTGTTTGCAAATTGCGTGTCTTCCTAAAATTTATTAAAAATGCAGATTAAAAAAATGGTAATGTAAACGAAAATCGTGTGAAAATTTTGGTACCTAATAATTTTTGAGATAAATTCCGTTAGAATTCTTGTATGTGTAGAACGGTTCGAACAAAAAAATGCGATTTATTTCACACTTTTTGTTGCACCCTGTACACTATAAACATGAGTTGTTAATTTTTAGATGTTTTAAACATTAATTCGAATATATTAAGCCCTAAATCAAACCATACAATAGAATTAAAAAAATCTCATTCAAGGTAAACTAGTTTGATCCCAGATAAGTGCGGAAAGATGAATATACTAAATTGTTGCTTGAGAAAGCTGTTGTTATTTCTTATAACAATAGAACCTCGCCTACTAATGATTGCGAAACAAGTACGTTTTTATTTTTCAGGAGATAAATTATCATCTTTGACCTATTTTATTGTCCTAATCATCATAAATATTTTAAATAAATAACATAGATCTCGTAAATTATTGGAATATTAAAGAAAGTAAATAAAAATTACCAAGTGTATCTTTTTTAACTGTAGCTTTAAATTCTCTAAATTATCCTCATCTATTTAGTAGTTCAAAATGAAAAATTTTAGTTTGTAAAACAGCTTCATATTTGATCACGAAATGGTCATAAATGGTCACTATTAGTATGACGAATTGGTCACCCTAACACCAACTTTAACAGCATCATCAATTTTAGGCGTTCAACCAATTATAACCGCAGTAATAATTGGTGACAACTTTGACGTATAATACATTGTTTAAACGTCAACATAACCGATTGGTAAATACCGTTTTAGAATTGGTTCTTCGCCTAAAATTAATGCGTGTCTATAATATTAAAGTCATCGAAAAAATTTAACGCCATAAACTAATCATACATGGCGTAATTTAAAAGGTGCAATAGGTCACATTATGGTCATTATGGGTCAGTATGTTTAATTAATTGGTCAGCAAGATTAAAGGAGTTCTTTATAAATGAAGACATTTAAAAACGAGAAAATTTTGTGAGTGGCACCAAATAAAAAATTTTAGATTTAAAAAGAAATTCTCAACGAATTCTTAAAATTAGTATTATTTAGAACATTGGTTATTTTATGTATTTTATATTTGTTTAGATACTGAAATGAATATAAAGAGTTTAAAATTTTAGGGACACTAATTGCTTTATAGATACAGTGTGCTTCATTAAGTGTGCAAAAAAAAGAAAAACTTTTTATTTGTAATTTGTCAAAATATTTTTTTCATAAAAGTTGGTACAAGGTCTTAAAATCCATAAGCGGTAGTAATTTTTAATGAAAGTTCTATGGTATGCAGGGTGGGTCAAAAAAATTAAAAACTGTTTATAAGTAAAAGTACCCTTATTTCTTAAAACACAAAAGATGTTGAAAAAAGTTATTAAAAATTAAAAGTTATGCCTAAATACCAAGTCTTCTTATTCAAGTTTTTATTCATTTTGTGTTTAATTTTGAACTATCTGCTCTACTACTTCATAAAAATTTAAAACAAAAATTTTACGAGGTAAATAAGGCTTTTTATACGCATTTTATTATTTATAATACATTTGCCTTAATAAAAAGCATATTTTCTATAATTTTAGGGGCCTATTAAATAACAAACTTGAAGTTGGCGGTTGGCTAGAAAAATATAAATTCAGTTTAATTGCCTCGATTTAATTAAATTTGTTTAAAAGTCGTTTAAAAAAGTATTAGATAAAAATACTAAAAACATTTATCATACAGCGTTCATTCCAAACTTTAAAAAAAAATAAAAATCTTAATTGGACTTGGTATTTAAGCATAATTTTGATTCTAAATAACTTTTTAATTAAACTTATGTTGTATTTTTAAAAATAATGGTACTTTAGTATTAAAAAGTATGTGTATTTTCAAACATACTTTGTATATAATTTAACTTTTAGTAAAACTAACTACTGGTAATACAGTTTCGGACCATTTACCAACTTTTATAAAGAATAAAATTTTCTGACAAATTGCAAATTAAAAAGATTTCCATTCGCACACTTAATGGACCACACTGTATATTTAGCACCTCAACATCAACAGTCTCAACAATATCTAAAATTGGCATCCGGTTATACAATATACCGTCCCTAAGTTATACAATTGCACTAAAGAAAATACATTGCTAAATAGTAATTTCGTTGTCACCCAGTATGCATATTTTTAAAGGTAGAAGAATCGATCTAACCCTATTCGCAAAAACCGCATATTCATAGCTTTATTTGTTCCTGTTTAATAAAAAATAATTTTAATTCCAATCTTAGATAGTTTAAATAATTATGTTATTTTTTTTGGTTTTTTAACATACCAATACGCCTAAAACAAAATGGCAGCCATAAATATTTAAAGGTTTCTAATGGTATCTTAAACTTTTAACGCCGAAAGTAAAATCTGAATGAAGAGATCTGTTGCTTCTAAAAAGGTATTCCAATAATGTTTTAGAAGATTTTAAAATATTTAAATTTTTATAAACGCCAACTTTAAATATTTTTATACATAATACGATTTATCAACTACAAATTGTCCCAATGAATCATATTTCTATCTCTTGCCGTTTCCAAGGTCTAAATACATTCCTTACTAATATCAAAAACACTGTAAAAGTAAAATTAAAGTAAGCACTTTAAAATTTTCAAAAACTTAATTATTGTGTTGTTTAACAATGTTTAAAATACATTTTTATAATTATGTTTGAACAACAATAATTATAAATAAAAAAAATGGTCATATTTGATGGTGCAGCTGTTGCTGTAACAAAGCCTCTTTTAATATAATGTTTCGGACAAAAATATGGAGCGGTCATTAACGCTGTAATATTTGCTTATAGTACTATAAAAAAACTTACTACTTAAAAACCGTAAATTGTTAGTTGAAAGGTACCGTTCAGCTAACATTAGGTAAATGCGGATTACAGGTATTTTTATAAAGTTACATTTTAAAATAGTATTAACGTCATTTTTAGTTAAGTGTCTTTAATTAACAAATAAAGCATAAATTAAATTTAAATAATAAGCTTAAATCTAAACAATAATTAATTAAAAACATAAGCTATCTAAATATATATATTTTTTTATTTATACAGAGTAAGTCAGAAGTCTGAAAAACATTATTTACTGGTTAACCATAAAATTTGTGTAATTTCTTTTTCTGTAGGTATATAGCAAGGCAAAAACTTTGCATTTTAAACATATTTAAATGTATAGAAGGTTGTCCACAAAAGCGTGACGGTAGAAAGTAACGTTTTTTTTTAATGGATCACCTTGTATTTTATATTTTTGTTAAATGCTTATTTACATTCATATGCTTTTTGTTATAGGTAATCTATATAACCTTATGGTTAAGTCTTTAAATTTAGGAAATATTGCTGTTTCCAAAAAAAAATCATTTACCATAAAACTATTATTTTCCCAATTTAATTTTTTTCCAAAGTTGTCTGGACAGACAAGTACCCAATAAGTCTAATTTGTACATTTTATTAACTTAATGTATTTTAATTACACAGGGTGTAAAAGAATGAATGATAAACTTAGAAAAATTAAAATCTATAAAACTTTCATATTTTAAAAGGAACACCCTTTATTTTTTAAAAATTGGTTCAGGCCTCTTATTACCTATACATTTTCTTAAAGTTGCCCCATACCTAAGTCAGGTTGTTTTTGCTATATTTTAAATTGTCTTTTTTTTTCAAGAATATATTTGTTTTAAATGGGACAACCTGTATTGTTTTTTTTTTTTTGATAATTGCTTGGGGCCTTCTAACACCTAGACATTTTTATTGGGCTAACCTATAATTATTACAATCAGATTTTGCAATATTTTTATTTTTCTTCAAGAAAATATTAGTTTTGACGTAACCTATGGTAGCGGATAGAAATCAGCCAAAACAAAATATTTAGCTATATTAGTTTTAGTAAAATTTTAATTTTGGTTATTTTTATTTTTAATGTCAAAACTTATTTGATACGGTTTAAATTATCGGTAAGGCATAAAAAACACGGTTGGTAGTTTAAAATTATTAAGGTAATTTTTCTAAAGCTTTTTTGCTAGGTTGTCTTTAATTGGTGAATAACATTTTTAAATTCAACATGCTATACACTTTTTGTGCTTTATCGGTAATATTAAAATAAACCATAAAATAGTATTTACGGATACCATAATCCAACTTGAAAACTAATCCTAAAAAAATATTTCAATATTTGGTTGACATAGGCATATGTTAACCCACAGGAGACGTCCAGGGGCTCTATTCCACTATTCATAAGCGCCTTTTTGTTTGCGTTTTATTAGTTTTTTCTTTATTTCCTCTAGGCTCTTATGAAAACAAAAAGGTCTTCGTTCGTACATAGCCAACTTCACAAATTGGCGCACAACACCGCATTAAAATTTAAAATATGACAGATTTGTCAAAGTCAAGCATACTTTTCATCCTATGCAAACTCATAAATAGTAAAGTTTGATACCCAATTTTGATTTTATTACTAAAGTTAAAACTCATTTAAAAGAATCCAAAGATCTTTGCGGTGTAAACTAGGCTATCAGTCAGTAGGTAGCTAACCCACAATACACCAAAGATATAGGTTAGAAAATTTTATTACCGTTTTATGAAAAATATTAAATTTGTTGAAAATGATGTTTTCCACTGTAAACAACGTATTGAAAATGCTTTGGTTTATTACCTAGTGATAGTTTTCTTTGTCTAAATATGAGGCATCAAGTAAGGTAGAAAAAAAGGTGAGTTTAAATGTCTTATATTTATATTCGTTTCCCTTTAAAAATTTTGATATTTTTAGCTTCTAAAAGAGATTGCAAGAAACATATAGTCCTTTAATGACAAGGCAACTAACCCAGGAACCCCATGAAATGCATCAAAACTTAAGACCATGTTTAGATAACAGACAAAGAAGGTCCTACAAAAATACCCCATCAAATTTTGCCTAAACACTGATTAATAACTTGTCTGTTGTTAATTTTAAAATGAGTGCACTTGAATATGGAAAGGTATTATTTCATTGCTCTTTTAAATGGAAGAACAAAAGCAACTGTGAGTAAAATTTGCATTAAAAGTATACTAATATTTTCATAAAATTATTTCAATTATCCATGAGATACCGTCCCAGTTTCTTTAAAAGATATTTAATTTTACTTTTTGTATTCGTGTCTCTTCTTCCTTTTACCAGTTCACAGCTCAAAAACCCTTACGTAACTAAACCTAACCTAAACCAATGATCTTTTCATAGGAGCAATATTCTTTTTTACTTAATGGCTTTTAATCTTTCTTTTATAATTTATATATTCTACAATGTCCTAAGTTAACCCTGCTAATACTAAAAGTTAAAATAATGCTCATTAAACTCGTATTAATGTTTAGAGAAAAACCTACGTTTGCTTATTTAAACCTGAAATTTGTATTTTTTTATTTTTAGGTTACTGCCAGATTGTAAAATTATTTGTACTATACGGAAAACATTAGAAAGTGTCTGGATTTAATTAATTTTTCAAGCTGGTGTATTATTTAGGAAATATATTTTATATAAACTGGGAGTATTTTTAAGAGCTTATCTGCAAAAATATTCCAGGACAAAAACTTAGTGTTTATAAAAACAACGTTTATATACTCTAATGTACTTTTTTTATTGTAAACCTAAGAATTAAAATAAAGGCAAAAAAATAATATTGATTGTTTTTATTATTTTTTACAAATTACAAAAGCTTGGTAATTTATGTGTGAGTCATGTTCATTTGATATGATTCTTGAACTATTATGCAATTTTGTCTTCTGGAATGGTCCTAAGGGATATTCATAGTCTTCTAGAGTCCTACAAATAAAATTATTATTATTAAATGAAAAAAGAAAACAACTAGCAATAAAAGGTTTTGATAATTTAGGTACTCTTTGTTTAAAATCATGCAAGTAACAAATGTGTTTTGCTATCTTTGGGTACCTATTTATTTCAACTAATAATAATTACCGATATGTACTGACAATTTATAGTAATTCTCTTGAAAGGGAGCAACTATGATTTTGCCCAATATCAAAAACATTCCTATTCTCACTATATTCCCCCGTCTTTTTGCACAAAATTCTTAATATAACAGTAAATTAGAACATACTATTTAATTAAGCAGCAAAAAAAAATAACCAGCCTCTTTTTTATTAGTTCTGTGCCCCTGTATATCAAATTTGGTCAAAATGGGGGTTGCTCCAACTTTTGAGACGATTACCCAATTTGCATAAATAAGACAAATATTTTTAAAATATTACCTTTTTGAACTAAAAAGAAATTTACCATAAATGTTTTTTTCTAAATAGGTATGAGTTTACTTTAGTTTACTTACCTTAAGTGATATTTTAATGTAGTTTGCTAATCTCCATTTCCAGTCTTTGTCCTAATCTAACATTCCGTACAAGTACCTAACACTCAATAAAGGCCTTCTTTTAGAAAGTATAAATGGAAGATGGTAAAAAAGTTATATGCAATAACTTGTTATAATAGTTACTTTTCCAAAGCAATAAGTAATTTTTGATAGTTTTTCTTTTCAATCTATATTTTGACAACTCACATATTCATTTTACTCCAAATGAGCTTCAGGCTAACGCTTTCACGCACTTTTTTCGCTTTTGCGCCGACGGAGCTTCAGGAGACGGCTTCACGAACCCTTTTTGGTTATAGGTTATGTGATTTAGAAACTATTTTGCTTACAAATGATTATTCTGGCTGCGGAGGACAATGTTAATTATTTATTTGCTTCTTGTATTTCAATTAAAGTGTATACTTTGTTTTTAATAGCTTAGTTAACTGATTTTTTCAACTTTAATTTCACATTAAAGGAATTTTAGGTTATGTTATGACTTTGAATTTTGTCAGATGTCAGATGGTAATACAGATTTCTGTTTTATGACCGCCTGTTTTAAAAAACAAGTGAAGGTTATTCGTTCGTTAAAAAAAACAGATGAAGGTTATACGCTCCCGGAACGAATACGTTCAGCGAACGAATGAGTTCAATTTAGCAGAATTGAGCCCCAGGTGTTAGGAGGCCCGAAGCAATGATCAAAGAAAATGTAAGGTGTGCCATTTAAAACAAGTATTTTTGAAAAAAAAAGTAATTAAAACAAAACTGCACAAACTACCTATTTTAGGTATAGGGCAACATAAAGAAAATTTTTAGGGTATAAAAGGCCTGAACCAATGATAAATTAAAATATAGGATGTTCCATTTAAATTATAAAAGTTTTGAAGGTTTTAATTTTTCTAAGTTTACCACTCTTTCTTTAGAACCCTGTATATATAAAATACATATTATTATTAAAATGTACAAATACGATTCATAAAGTAATTGCCTGACCATGCTAATTAAAAAAAAAAAATCAATCAAATGGTAGCGGTATAGAAAATGTATAGAATTTTCTATTTTTCGAAAAAGAATCCACTATATTTTCTAAATCTGAATATTAAACCCTACATAACCTAAAACAAAAAGTGTTGTTGAGTAAAGAATGTAAAGAGAAATTTAACAAATGAGTAAAATACAGGCTGATCTATTAAAAAAAAACATAACTTTATACCTTTATGCTTTTTGGAGCAAAATATTTTTAAAATATAAAGTTTATGCCTGTCTATATACCTACGAAATTAAAAAGTTTTATGTACAACGAGTAAATGAGCTTTGTCAGACTACTAAGTCACCCTCACTCACTTATGCATATGTACTATACTATATTTTTTTCTTCGGCCATATAAACATTTTTCAAATTTACATTTCTAACATCTCTATACATATTAAATCAATTATTGTAACTTCTATTTTATATATTTATGCACAAACTAAAAAAAAATTAAAATGGTAATATAGGTATAAAGTAAAGAAAAGTAATTTCGGAATTCCTGGTAACTTAATCTTTTGGTTTAGGTATTGTTTATTAAAGTAAATTTTAATATGAATTGAAACAAAACATTCATTAAAAGTGTAAAAAAGCATCACATTTTTAAAACAATTTACTGTTCTCAAAAGATTATGTAGTGTACTAAAATAAAATACTCTTTTTCTATGATATGAATAAAAAACAGGGGTAAGTATTTTATGTTTTAACTGACTTTAAAAGGGAAAAGTTCTCAATTTGCTTTTATGTTTTTTGTGTGTAGTTATGCGTTGACCGATTTAATTTTTTTTAAATAGTGCACTTCCGCTGTGGTCCCATAAAAAACAAGTTAGGATCGTATTAGACTTATTTTTTCCCTCCGCCGCTCCGTACGTTGTTCGTGCGGCAAAGCTGCCTCTAGATTGGTATATGGTAAGATAATAAAGAATAAAGTTTGTTTAAAAAGAAAAGATCATTCTGCATTTAGAATTGACAACCTTAGGGTAAAATTTACCCTTTTACTGAACTAAAAGAGGTACTAGTAGTGTTTTTTATTGTATGTTTACTGATTTAATAGTAATAATGATAAACTTAAAAAAGCAACAAAAAAAACAACTTAATTAAAAGTTAGAAAAAATTTAAAAATAGTTGGGTAATAACTACATGTGGTCAACTACTCAATGATAATAACTAAATGCACAAAAGCTTTTTATATTATAATACCATTAGTTACCCTTTTTTTAATTATTTTTAGCTTTTAGGAGATTTTTTTAAAGTCGATTTTTTTAAGTTTATTATGTTTGGTTTTATTTAAAAATTAATAGGCCTTAGTTTTTATTCAGTGAAGCAAGTTTTCTGCTGTTTAATTTATTATTAGAAATTTTCCTTTTAATTTTATTAAAGTTAAGCTCATTTAATAGACACATCAATGATTTAAAAGATAAAAATAGAATCCCCGCATTTTAATTATATCAATAAGCTATTTAAATATGTATATCTTTTTAAACATATCTAAATTGGCTGTTTTAGTGAACATACATTAAATAATTTAACGGATCGAGCAAATTAAACGAGTTTCTTGCTATTATCAAGATTTTGGCGGTAAACTGTAAAGATACTTGTTGTATGTTAAAAATGTATAGTCTGCGGTTTCACTGGGCCATTAAAAATCCATTGGAATTCTTTTGCCAAATTAGGCAAAACAAAAACTTTGACTGGTTTGTCATTAAAACCGTGACCAAAATAAAACATTTTAACTTTTTATGCAAACATACTGTTAGTTTCTAGCTTGGCAGTTCTTAAAAAAAAGAAGCAGGACCGGACATAATCAATAATAGATTTTTATTAGATTGTTAATTTTATAGAGTGCGAATATTTAACTTTAAACAAATTTAATTCATAGCCACTTATATGGTGTGTCTTATACGCTGCGCAATATATCATAACTTTTTAAAATCAACATGTATTTTTTAATTAAACGGCAAACATAGGAACAGTAAAGGTACCCATTCACATATAGTTCGCATTCAGTCTAGAACTGTCAATTTGTATATTGTCAGTTAAAATTTGGCAATACACAGGCTGGCCGCCGACAGTTCTAAGCACGCAGGACACATAAATTATTTTGTTTAGTTTATTTTGTCAGATAAAAAAATATAATGGCAAAAAGCTGACATCACAAACATAACCTATATTTTCGGACAAATATAAAAAATCGAGCGCTCCTTATTAAAAAGTTAATCTTCCTTGACACTGACCCACAAAAAAGTGGCGAAGCAAAAATGCTGATTATTAGCCATTATACTGTTTCTTGAATAATAGCCGTATCTTTATGTTTGGGACCAATACAATTAAATAAGTTAAGTGATGCTTTATTTGTCAAAAAAGGTAATACAGTGAACCAAAGACAATTTTAATAGGAATATGAATTTTTGAAATCAAACAAAACATAAGTTAAGAACATGTATACCCCCTATGGCCCTTATTATCCTTAGTAAACGCCTTGGCATACTTCGTATTAACCGTGTAATTGAATTTTGCGGAATTTTCTCTCATTTTTGAACAAGAACTTTGCCTAGTTCCTCTAAACTCTTTGCTACACGCACAGGATGCGTATCCGTTTCCAAGTAGATCCCATAAATGCTCTGGAATGGAATTAGGTCTGGACTCCTAGCTGGCCAGAGCAAAGCCGAAGAGAAACTTTCGGAAAAATACACAGTACTATGCGAACTTCTTAAGAAATCCCAGCCCACACCATTACAGAAACTTTGATCGTTTTTCCTCCAGATTTGTTGGCTCCTCCATCGGATAAACGTTGACCACTGTTGTTTATTTTAATAAATTCTTTCATGGGCAAAATTAGCTTTACGATATTTATAATATTTTGGGGCCATTTGGTAAAATTCTTGACATCAGTCCCCGTTCTTTAAGCCGGTGACGCACTGTTTCGTCACACACATTGATATTACGTACCTCACGTAAACGTGTATTTTTACAACAGCATTCTAATAAGTTCTTCTTAATGTCTGCAGATAAATAAAGCTATCATCTAAGTTTGATGTGATCCTTGGACGAGTAGATTCCATTCTCCTTTAAATCTGACCAGTTTCTAAAAACCTGTTTTACACCCTTTTGAGCGTGGTTTCTGCAACCTACACTATGCGTGCGGAGTGTGCTACACTTCTTTAATCATTAACTAATCCTTTAACTTGAGCAACTTGCTCAGGAGTAAAGTGTCGTGACATGAATTAACATTTTAAACGAAGTGCAAGTAAAAATACTACTCTTTTTATTCGACTCTATTGACCCCAAAAATAAAGATACGGCTACCATTCAAAAAACAAATAAATTACCAAGAATCAGGCTATAAAATAACTTATCCAGAATGGTAATAATACAGGTAGCTTATTCTACATGAGGTTTTCAAATATTAGCAAAAAACACATATCTTGACTTGCCCCTGTACACTATGCTGTAGGAAAATGTGGATCATGGGTCTATCAAAAAATTAATGTGAAAATATGCTGGTACACAAAAACAACAAAAACTATTAAAATCCAATAGTCGGTTAAAAAGTTACTAGGTTTTAAAGTTAATAAATATTTTAGCCTCGCCACTTTTTTGTGGGTCAGTGTATTTTATATTAAATATTGTATTTAAACAAAGCTATTACCACAAGTTTGCCTAAAAATGCATTTTTGAGGCTATATTTAAATTAAAAATATAACCTCAAAAAACTTGTTACACCCTGTATAATGGCATATTTTTTTGCTCCACGTGATAGTACTTATATGCCACTTATTTTTTCGCTTATTTTATAAATAAGGCAATGGATTTTTTTTAATTTTAAAAAATTAATAAAATTTTTTGACACATTCCGTGTTATTTAAAGATCCATAATTTATTAACTAGCCTTAAACTGTATTAAAAAAAATAGGGGTTGCCACTAAACAGGGTGTGACAAATGTTTTGAGTTTTTTTTTAATTAAAATATAGCCTTGACTCAGTAGTTCTTTGGTTGAAATTGCTCTCCTGTTTTTAATAACTTTACCATCGATAAAAGTTCATTAAAGCACATATCATCTATTTTAAGATAGTTATCAAAATCATTTGTGGCACTGGTTCTTAACTTTTGCATTAATATAATTTGATATTATTTTTCGCCTTGCAACAACCATACCCAAAAGCGTTTTTTTGCTCTTTGTTGTTGGCCCTTCTAGTAATACAAGTACAAGAAGTGCTGCAAGCTTTTTTTAACCACTTTGTTAAAAACATTGTAGTTTTATTGACAGATCAGAACTAATACAAATGATTGTGTAAGTAGAGAAAGCACAGTTTTTCTGCAGTTCGGAATCTGTTAGTCCAGGCAGCGTCCTTTCAGTTAACTGAATAGTGTGTGGCTTAAGACAGTTAAAACCTTCAGTTCAGTTTGTACAGTCCTAGAACTGCAGATAAGCTGTATGTGGATGGGTACCTTAACAGAGTCCCTATACTGCGATACCAAGTGCCGACGAGATTACTTTCCGGCTGCAATCTTTTTATTTCTTTATTGATACTGACAAAACTTAGTAGGGTAATTAGACTAACGAAACGTCATTTTAATGCTTATATGATAGGCTTTAACGACTTCCGGTATCACCGGAAATGTTTGAAATACAATATATTTACAACAAATTTTGTCAAATTTAATTTTTAAATAAATCTTTAAATTTTCCTTTAAAATGCCTTAATTATTTTAAAATTACTTCATATCCTTTCCTTAGTTTCAGATAAATACGCAATTCATTCTATCTTTATAAACTTTTTGAGACTTCTGCTTTTAAACTTCTTTAACACTTCTAAAGGTTTTTCTGTCTTTATTATTTTAAATTAAACATCTTGTATATTTTTCTAAAAATGACACATCCAAACAATTCCAAAAAAATAGATGCAAAAATACTTGCCACATGATTGGTTTTCGAGAAAGCGTTTAAAAATGTCATAAAAAGCCCCAAATTTAATCGAATTAATTAATAGCAAATAATGATTGTAGAAAAAACTTAAAACTTAAGCAATTTTTAGACTTATTTAATAAACTACATAATATATTTCCTTGTACACTAGAAATACAATTTTCAGTTTTACGTTGGGTTTGAGTGAATTTTCGAAAGTAAAAAACCTTAATATTTTAAATGGAAAGGAACCTTAAACCTTATAGGATATTATTAGTAAAACATTAAATAAAATGTTTTCTTTGTTATATTCAAAGCAACATAAACTTCGCGATAGGGCAAATAAAAAACGAAAAAAAAATGTTCTACAAGAAAAATGAACCTTGCCATAAATTGAAAATTGTCATGTCAAAAATTATTTAGTAAAGTTTTGGGCTGCTTTCTTAGGCACATAATCAGTTTTTTTTCTAAGAGGTAGTAAGAGGGAGTTTGTTGATACGGGACTTAAATACTTGAAGATTTGGGGGAAGGAAAGACCTTCGCGGGCAGCAGGTTCCACAATCTAGAAACTCTAGGGATAAAAGAACGAACAAAGTGAGAAGTTCGGGGCCTGTCCAGTTGGACCGTATAAGGATGCATACGCGCGGAAATCACGAGTTTCGAGTGGTTGGACCGTGAGTGGAGGAACTATACTGGACAATTCTTCAGAGCAGAAGCCATGGAAGTACCTATAAAAAGCGGTAAATCCCCCACAGCCTGACGATGGGCAAGAGAGGGAGCCTTTCTGTAAGTGAAGGATCATTAATGAGACGAATAGCTCTTCTTTGAATAGAATCAAGAATGCTTAGGGTTGTGGGGGACGCTATGCACCAGATATGAGAACAATATTGCAAGGGAAGTCGGATTTGGGACACATATAAAGTGTATAAATTGGAAGCGGAAAAATACTTTTTGGCTCGAAAGAGAAATCCAAGCTTTTTGAAGCTGCCGTGGCTATAGATACAATGTGTTTATGCCAGTTAATGTTACTTTCAAATGTGACGCCCACAAGATTGAAGGTGTCTTTGCTCTGTAAAACTTGGCCGCTCATAAGTAGAGGATAAGTATTTGATGACTCTTTTCGCGACAAGGAACATTATTGTGTTTTGGATGCATTAAAATGGACGAGATATTTGGCGCCCCAATCCAATATTAAATTAAGATCCTGCGAAAGAGATTTCTGCATCGCTCTGCGTTTGTTTTCCAAGTCAGGTTTAGTGATGGGTTTAGGAACCTGAAAACTGGAGTGAAGGGTACTATCGTCGGCGAAACTATTTTAGTAAATTATTAGTTAATAGATTTGGCTCCATAAGATTACTTGCTGCTGCGAACCCTTAAATACCGACGCGATGGAATAAAAGTGATGCGCTACATAAAGAATATATATAAAAAATAGTTTTGAATCAAAATTTATTTTGATTTTATTACTTTCGTTGAAACTTGTAATTTTGCCCTCGTAGCTTAAGAAATATTTTATACAAAGTATTTTTATTACCAAGTTTAATTATTAAAGAACTGATCACGTTTCCAGATAAAAATTGTGTAAAAGAATTGTACATTATTTGTTTTAAAAACATTTAAATTTTCTCAGTTATTAAATAAAAGCTTTTAAAGCTAATTCAAGTTATCCAAAGAAAATATAAATAAAAATAAATCATTTTAATTTTAACCTAAATACTTTATTAAATTATGTTTGTATGTGAAATATTTTTAAAACAGTTTTGTATTCTATCATCACTTCTACTCTAACATATTAAACGTATCTTTTATTTAAATATCCGTTTTGCAATTTAACTTCTACTTAAAATTTTATTTGCTGAAGTCATCAAACCTTCTAATGAACACAAAAAAGATGACAAATAATAAACCGCTTTCAGAATGGGCTTTTTATTAAAAACGATGCTCCTATTAGAAACAAATTTACAACTTTTTTGATAAATTGGCGAATAACTGCATTCTGACGTTGATTTAGTAGCTAACATTATTTTAAATAACAGAAATTTGGACTTGTATATACATGGGAAAATAATTTAATTAATATGGGAATGGAAGTTAAAATGCGTTATAAATGTTAACATGGTTAAAAAAATATGAAATAACAACAAATAATTTATTAATGTATTCACACATTATTACGCTTATTTTTTAAATTACGTACTACTAAATAGCTTTTTCTATCAATTTATTTTTAGATAGGCAGAATATTTGGTTTTTACCTTAATGGTCTTGTATTTTATTTTTAAATTTAACGACTTATCGCAGTTTACAATTATGCGATGTTTCGACCCGAAAAACAATCATTCAATATTTTGCCATTAGAAATTATGATTTTTCCCAAACGTTCAAAAAAAATTATTCGCAGGTAAGTATGCATACTTTTTTTCACTACTGCTTATTAAGATCTTTTTAATTAATATTAATATTTTAATAACAAGGTACAAAAAAAGTAATTTTATGTACATTTAATAATGCGAAAAAAAAGCATTTAATTTAATTAATCGCTTCTACGAACTTTACCGCAGCCAAATGGTGTTTTTGGGTCGAAATGTCGCATAAATGTAAAGTGTAATATGTCAATGAATTTAGAAATAAAATACGAGTTTATTAAGGTAAAAACGGCTGTAGGTCACTTGCGTCCCATTCCTAGAAACTCTTTGCACGTGTAGCCCACTTGCGTCCTGCGGCCAAAAAGGGTATGACCCATTTGCGTCCCGCCAATTGCGTTTAGGCATGATACCAATTATTTGGAAGAAAATCCGGTTCATTCTTGTTTGGTACCTTAAAGATGGTTATTAGAATTCTTAAGTGGAATTTTATTAAGTGTGTATTAGTTTTGCGATTAATTAGGAAATTAAAGAAAAAGATTTAACTAACCAGAACTAACCATGACCCCCCACCTTTACTCTGTAATAATAATAAAACTATTATAATCCAATAAGATCGACACTGATTTTAGAGTCTTTACACATACTCATGGGTTTGATTTTAGTGAAGATTATTAAAAATGCAAGTAAATTAGGCCACAAAATAGTTTAGGGTAATTAAATTTAAAAATGATAAACGTGTTCTCTTACCTGGGCCACCTATACCTGCTCATACGCAAATGGACCATAATATTTTTAGACTCGGGACGCAACTGGGTTATATTTATGACCACTGGATGCAAGTGACCGACGAAGGTAAAAACCATATCGTTGTTCAGATGTCAAAACCGGTATCTCAAAATTATTGTATTTTGGGACATCTCTTAAACTTTCCCATAGTAAAAAATACAACTTTTAAACTTGTTTTTGTTTTCCTGAAATGTGGTTTACTTTCACAAATCAAATTATTTGTGAAAATAATCAAACTTGAAAAAAAGTTTTTCTTTTAAAAATGTGAGATACAAGTTTTTGAAATTTAAATAGTATTCAATTTCAGGACTTACGAGGTTTTGGTAGCATCCTACATTTTCCAGGATTAAAAATTTAATTTAAAATAATAAATAAATGTTTATAGTTAGTAAGAAAAATTAAAACATATAAACATATTAACATTTCTCACTGTACAAGGAATCTTTAGTGGGGTTTGGTTAGTTCTGGTTAGTTTATGATCATTATGAATATTTTTCCTGCATTAGGGTATTTATGTATCTACTATGTTTTGTCATAACTAAACGTCATTATTATTATTATTATTATTAATATAATTATTATATGAAAAACAAAAATCATTACGAAAACTATACAAAGTTTTGAGATCAAAATAACACTTTTTTTATAATCGTAATGATATGTCCCCTTTCGAGCTGCCCATCGTAAGTTTTTCTTTTTTTAAATAAAAAAATACCAAAGTAAAAGACACTCTGATTATATTACAGAAATAAACTATACTTAAACAAGCATTAATAGCCTCCTAACTATGTATGTTTTTCATTCGTCTTTTATTAGTATTTAATAACTTGACTTTTGCGATTATTTTAAAAACCGTTTACTTAACTATGTACATTTTTCTATTTGATTAAAGGTGATTATCTTAAAAACCGTTTATTGCTTTACAAAAATAAATTGAATCTTATTTGAATTTTTAGATACAAAGTTGGGCTATTATTAATGTTTAACTCCCTCTGAAATTGGGTATTTACCTTTAATACGACAAACAACATAAAGTTACTGTCTAAAGCAACAGAGGTTTGCAAATATTTGTTTCATTTGATGCAATATTGTACTATTGCTCTCAGTTTCTTACGCAACTTACGATAATTTTGTAGCTTAAAGTAAGTTTATTTTGCGACATATGTTAATGGAAAAAAGTCTAATTCGACCCCAAATATTCACTCTGGAACAATATAGATTTCTTATCATTTTGAAGTTGGTAAAATACCATGTATTTATTTTCTTGAGTGAGGTTCCACAGTACAAGTGTGTTGAATTTGAATTGAATTTGAATTTGAATTGGAATTTGAGTTTGAATTTGAATTTAAATTTAAATTTGAATTTAATTGAATTTGAATTTGAATTTGAGTTTGAATTTGAATTTGAATTTGAATTTGAATTTGAATTGAATTGAATTGAATTTGAATTTGGTTTGGATTGAATTTAGTTTGGTTTGGTTTGGTTGGTTCGGTTTGGTTGGTTGGTTGGTTTTGAATTTGAATTTGAATTTGAATTTGAATTTGGTTGAATTTAATCTTGAATTTGAATTTGAATTTGAATTTGAATTTGAATTTGAATTTGAATTTGAATTTGAATTTGAATTTGAATTTGAATTTGAATTTGAATTTGAATTTGAATTTGAATTTGAATTTGAATTTGAATTTGACGACTTGTTTTATAGCTTTTACGAATATGGAACCACTTTAATCTTGGTAATTTCAAGATATTCTGGAACACACTACATATTTTTTTTGTTTACGCCGCAATAGTGGTTTTTGTGTAGTACGGTATAATAGAATTATCAGCACTTTTAAATGAGATCATTAAAAAATAGACCTAATTTACTTGCTTTAATACAATCATCTTTGTGCAAGTAAAAATAGAAAAGGATGTTCAAAGAAATGATCGGCAATTTTCACAGAAAAGTAATCAATTTTTTTATAGCTTCCTACTTAAAGCCTGCCTACTTAAATAGATAACGTTTTGCAATATACCAGGCTATAGAATCTTACAAAAGATTTACATTATTCGCCATTGTAAAATGTTTTTGTAATGTGATCTCTTTAGCTTATATGACAACTGATTTATCGTAACTCAATGTAATGCGTTAAAGGCATTTGTATGACTTGTCGCTTTTAACTTAAAAAAGAAGAGAAAAGAGTAAGTTATTCTAATAGCATGGTGTTGTTTTGATGGATCAGATATATTTAAGTTATTTCTTCAAACTCAGTGGCGGCTCGTGACATTGTTCAGTGAAAAGAAAACAAGGAAAAAAATAGAAAACGTATTTAAAGCTCACACTCTATTTAAAAGAAAGTTCATTTTTCTTTTTTTCAGTAATTGTTAACTTATAGAACACCACGCCGATTTTATTATTTAGTGAGGCTTTTTTGGGGTTTGGATTACAAATCTAAACGGATTTTTAGTTTGACACGTTTCGCTGGAGATATCCATCATCAAACTTGAATAGAAAACTAATCCTAAATTCACCATATACCCCTTTCTTGTTGTACGCAAAGTTTAGTTTCGCTAAATTGGCACTAAATCGTTTGATTTCCAACCTTGAAAACCCAACTTTCTACTTATTTAACCCATTTTTTCCTTCAAATTGCAAAGCTTCACTTTCAATTACAGTAGCCATAGCCCTACTTTTTACGTCTGATGATGGATATCTCAAAAACGAAACGTTTTCGACTAAAAATCCTTTTAGATTCGCAATTAGCGACCTAAAAACCCCCGTATGCCAGAAATCATCACAATCGGCGTGGTGTCCGATAAGTAAAAAAAAATAAGTAAACAATTACTTTTTTTCTTATCGAAACTTCCATCAATTTGTTACCAAAATCGGAGATTTTGTGTATACAGGGTGTTTCCTAATTGCGGTAAGAAAATTTAAAAGCGTATTTCTAAGCCAATTTTATAAAAAAAAGTTTATTTAAACATGGGTCCTCAAATTTTGCGTCCTCAAGATACAGAGTGTTAAAATGTTCAAGAAAACCTAAAAATATTTTTTAAACACTTTTTTGGTAAAACTTGGCCCAAATAACTCTTGTATGGTCCGGGATTAAGCAGTTTAGCGGTTTTTTTGAGAAAGTTGTACTTTAGGAGTTTCATCCGAAAAAATAAATAAAAGTTGCAAAAAAGTCAGCGGCGTACATTTTTTGTCAACAATATTAGTTAAGATGCGTCCCACTCCGCCATTGGTCCCAATATCTAAAATTAGTTTTGGGCTAAATTAACTTGCTATTGCAACAAATATCACAGCCAAATTTTATTAAAATCGGATAGGGCATATATAAGATATTATTAAAAATTCTATTTTCTTTTTAAGGATTAACACCTTGTATCCTAAAAACAAATCATTTCCGGACCTATGTTCATCTGACCATTTTTTCATAAAATTAGCTTAGAAATTCGCTTTTAAATATTCTTACCGCAATTAGAAGACACCCTGTATATATGTTTTTCAATAGAATCTGCTAGATGCCTTAGATCGTTTGTTCGTTCCATGTTTAGTCCACGCTCTCTATTTATTTATTTATTAAACATTAAGCATACAAAACAAAACAGTTTATTTGTAACCCACACATCCAGTCATATTTTTCATAATTGTTCTTCTTAAAAACTTTGTTGTTTGTCCTAGTTTTACTAGTAGATGCATAATTAGGTCTTACTTAGGTGGATACATTTCTAAATTATCACATATCACATCACAATTACTCTCAACATACAAATTAATTAATCTATACTTGTTAAAATTAAACGTATAATCATAATCAACAATAAATATTGCTACTAAAAACTTCACAGTACACACTACCGTTTGACCGGCGACTTCGCCTGAAGACACGTAAATTTGTGCCCACTTGCACTGGATTTCGCGTAAAGAAGACGTTACTTGAGCAAAATACATTGACATAGCTGGAAGAATTCTAGCATTCCCCGGATGCCCGGCCTGGGAAGAAACTTTTGATATTTAGGCATTGCCAGCGTGAGTAATTTAAAAGTAAGTTTTGAGCAGAGAGGTTAGTAGTGTTTTAATAGGATTATAGTAAATATCTGAAATTAAATTATATTTAACAAAATCGTTGCTTTTTGTTTATTTGAAGCGGTGGGCACCTTCCCCTGTGCTCTTCAGTACCGGCCGTCACTGTTTAAACTAAAGAGCTTTGAAAAATGGACGGTGCACATAATAACATAATTAACAACAAGTGAAGATTGGCGATGTCAATCAACTCAAGAGAAATGCTCAAGGCATTTAAGGAGAGACCTAAATAGAAATTAGCGGGGTTACTTTTGCATAGCTAATGACTTAGAAATAATGATTATCTAATGATGCTTAAAATCTACGGTTTAGTGAACTTGGTGTAATTATAAACCTTAAGAGAGTTTTTCGCTTTTATACTGGTCATTCTGTTAAATAAGATTCCTTTTATTAATACAATATATAACCAAGATACAAAGTTTTTAGATTAGAATAATAAATCACCAAACATTATTTGTGTATAAAATTAGGAAGACACGAGAAGTAAAATTTAGTTAATAATTTAAGCATTATAGTGCCTTCAAAATCAACTTTGTTATAATGACCCTTTTGAAACCTATTTAGGGGGTTACTTTTGACGAGTCTACCACGAATACAGCCATGTACAGGGTGTCCAAGAATATGTAGGCAATCTCTCGGATTCATATTCAAAACGTAAAAATAATGTTACAAGTTCCTATAATTTTTTTCCCTAAATCCCTTCTCTACAAAAATATATGCCCTTAGAGGACGCCGCTGGAAATCGGTTTTTCTTGAATATCTTTTATATTACTTGGTTTAATAAACTAATTTTTTAATATAATAAATAACATTTAGGACTTCTTAAAATGGTATTCTTTTAAAACATTTGCCTTTCTTAGTTCGACAGGGGCGGACTAACCGTTACACAATAGTGTTAATTATTTTAACACCCTGTATAACAAAGAACTGAAATAAGTATTTTTGGGTATCTTAAATCTTAGCTAAAAAAGATACTTTTGTTAGATGACGAAAAATTCAAGCGTTTTTGACAAAAACAAGTAATTGTTTAGTAAGGACATCTAAAAACAATAGGTTATTTTGGTTATTTTGTTAAAAATGGTACCTACTAACAAACCTTGTAAAAAAGATTTTTTTATTTTCACGACTAAAAATTATTAAAAGAAGAATTTCGGACTTCCATTGTCTTTATTAATTTATTCACACAACGTTTCGGGCAGTGTGAATAAATTAATAAACACAATGGAAGTCCAAAATTCTTCTATTACTACTAAAAAATTATGTTGCAGCGTTTTGGGGTCTCTCATATTCTTCGATAATTAAAGCTAGGGAATGCATAAAATAAGAGGGAGCCTATGTCGAACCGACAAACAAAATTATTAAATACAAACCTATTTAATTAATATGTTGTTTTTCTCGAAAACGCTTTACTTTATCGATATCGGACAAGGACCGTCTTTTTAGCTAAGGGTTTAAGCTATTGAAAAATAATATTTTTATTCCTTTATTATACAGGGTGTAATAATAATTAGTACTATTGTGTAAGGGTTAGTCCGCCCCTGGCAAACTATGGAGTGCAAATGCTTTAAAAAGATACCATTTTAAGGAGTCCTAACAGTTTCTTATCATATTGAAAAATTATTTCATTATACCAAGTTTGTAATAAAAAAATTAGTGGCGTCACATATCCCTGTAAAGGGGAATTTAGGAAAATATTTTATATGAACTTGTCACATTATTTTTATGTATTCTATATGAATCCGATAGATTGCCAACATATTCTTGGACACCCTGTATAGAAGTGACGTTTTAACTCCTGTCAATTTTGACATGTTTCGGGAGTCGGACTGAGCAAACGAGTCACTTTTTTTCTTGTTGGTCAAGTTTACCAAACTGTTTTACATGAAATTTTTAAGCATTTTGCTAAAAGTAGTAAGGGTTACAGTTACAATTTTTAGGCAAAATATTTCTTTGTTTTATTTCAATCTTGTTGACTTTTTGATAATTTCGCTCATGACATTAAATTAATACCACGAGCCGTCATGTCAGGCATATTTAACCACAAACTTTGTAAATAAATTATACAGATATACTTTTTCAGCTGTTTATATGCCAAAAAATATTGTCAACGAAGATACGTTTTTGTTTCATATAGCTTACATACTGTATTTCAACTAAAATAAGCCACCCCTTATAATTCCTTTTTTTCCATAAATATAAGGGTTGTTGTAAATGTCATTTACTTTTTATAAAAGTTCTGTATGGTCTGAAACCTCAAATACAATCATCAAATATCAATTTTTGTAGTGGTATACATATCTCGTATATTAATATGAATTTTGCTTAGGAGAAAAGTATTTTTATAATCTCGAAAATTTTTATTAAGAAAAGACCAAGAAAAATGCGTTTAGAATTAAAAATAACTTTTAAATATACAATCTGGTTATTATTAAAAAAAAATGGTTTTTCTACGATTATGGGCGCCTCTGTGCCCTTTGCTGTTTTGACAGTTCTTAAGCTTTTTACATATTACTTTTGAAAATAGGTTTGCACTTATGTACAAAGTTACATTTTCAAAATATCAAAATAAACAAGTTTGCATATTTTAACATTATTTTTATCTCCAGACATCTTTAAAAATATCGATATTATATAACGGTACGTTCTTCTTAAGCAAACTCCATATTTTTTCACATATACCACTTCATAAAATTAATATATGATTATTTCATTTTGAGTTTAAAACCACGCAGGACTTTATTTTAAACAATAACTTTTAACGTAAAATTGATAATAAAAAGTTTTTCATATGGTGCGAACTTAAGTAGACACGCTGTATATTGTTTAAATCATACAAACAATTATTTCTTACCTTTGAGAGGTTTCTGATTTTAAACAATCTAAAAAACAAAAAGTTAAAAAATTCAATCTGAGCTTCTATTAAGGACTTTTATCGAAAAGTTTCAACTGACTTGACAAAAAATAGGAATACCATGTCAGTTCTGTGTGTGACACTGCAAAAAATAAAGTTGGTTTAAAATATACTCTTGTTAAAAAAAATAACACAGTGTTAAACTCGCATTATACTTTGGGCTAGAAATAACACCGACTCAATAAAGTAGTTTTATTACTGTTTTGGTGTAATAAGTAACTGAAAAAAATTATCATAAAATATAAGGTTATTAACAAAAACAAGAAATTAAACATACTTTTTAAGATAAACTTTAATGCCATTTTCCTTTTCGAAATATCATTAAAATTTATGATTTATTTATTTTTATTCAATTAGTACTTAACTAGCTACCAGCCCACATGAAATAAAATCTAATCCCAGATTTAAAATGAAATTTGACCCAGATTTCCAAAAACATGCTTCCTAAATCTATATTTAATTTCATTAATCAATTAACTACCATTTTGAAGACATTTTTCGCCGCTGGACCACACACTGTTACTCCTGCAGACTTATTCCATCACTTCATCCATTTTCAACATAACAAAACATTAATCAACGTTACCGATTTTGGCTTTGTCTAATGTTTATAAAACATTATTTCCATCTGGTGCCTTTTATAAATTACCGGTGTATGGCATTATCATCCTACGTGTAGTGAACTGGTTTTTAACTAAGAGCGTATAGTAGAAGTATATTTATGTTAAAAGGATTTAGGTAATTTAGAGTTGTCAGCAATTAACCTAAAGAAAATATTGGTAAAAACTATATTACTTCCGCTTTGCCAATTTACTTCAGAAAATTGCACTACAAAAGTTTATGAGTAGCATAATAGGGTTGCTTTGATCCTGGTCTTAAAGATTTTGTATTGGGGTGTCCGTTATTTTCCAGATCGATATTTTTTAGCGAACGCCCCTGAACTTAAGTTTTTGTCCTGAAAAAATGCTTTAAATTCCTGATTTAAACCGTGCCCAAATCATGACAGTGCAATTTTAGATTTCTACTATGCCATTATCGCTGTAATCAAGCGATTATTGTCGAGTGAGCAAATGGGTGAGTTTAATTTTCTATGTAATTCATCAGGACCCTCTGTGTGATACGTTTTTCCTACTTAATAGCACTTATAAAATATCTTACCGTTGCTAACAGTCAGTTTAATAAGCCTATGAAGTAGGCAAAACGCATCACTAGAGAGGGTCCCTAAAGAATTGCATAAAAGAAAGAGTTCTTTTTTAACTGTCAAAAAAGGGTAAGTTCTTTTTGTATATAGTTACAACAGTAATAACATTATGTTCAATTATTTTCTTAGGCACCGATTTGTTAGTGAACTCTTAACGGAACCTCCACGCTACATAGTTTTAGCGTTTATTAGAAAACTACCTTAGTTAAAAAGAAATTTTATTTGCAACAATTTTTTGGCAAAGGTAATTCATATTAGCTTTCTGGTAATTAATATAAAAAAATTACGCAGTAAGGTTTCTAATTTATTAATAAATACAACACATTTTGTATCCTACTAAAATATTTTTTTATTTTATTTTTTGGGATATCCGCTAAATTCATTAATAAATAAAGTACTTCCTGTAAAGTTTATTAAAATTTTCCTGTATTTTATTATTAAAATTTGTATGTTAAATCATGAGAATAAATTTACAAAATTTATAATTAGTTTTAAATTGTGTTACTACTAATAATTTTTGAGTACTTAATTGCACACCCATGAAACTAACCTGAATGTCTGGTATCCACGCTTTCACTTTTTAAAGCAGGCTTTATGACGATTTTTACATTGTCTTTTTAACACTAAATTATTTACTATAATACATTTTTTTTGCAGACATAAAATATTTTAAATAATAATTTTTAAAATTTATTATTATTCTTTATAATTATTTAAAATTGATTATGTACAATTAATAGATATTTTAAAATTATTAGTTTTAAAAGATACAAGAAGACTTAATCGTCCGAGAAAGTCTAATATTTCTGTTGTTCAAGCAAAAACTAACAAAAACTTTTTTTTATAAAATTTGTATTTTGTTCTAATACTAATATTATTTTTTTACACAAAGGGAAAAAATGGTGATGCCTAAGAATTTTTTTCATTTAAGACCCTCATTTTTCTAAAATCGGATAAGGCGTAAAATTTTTATATATTAAGCTATTTTTTTATCTTTAAATAATCCATACGGGCTTAAAACCTAAATACTAACGTATTGTGGGTGTCTTAAGCAAGGTTAGAGAGACTTTGTTAACAGGAAACTTAAGTACCTGAAAAGGAAGGAAATATCTCCGAAGACAGCTGGTTCTACATTTTAGAAAATCTAGAGATAAAGAACGAACAAAGTAGGCAGTTTGGAGCCTGTCCAGTTGAACCATAAAGGTATGCACGAGTTTCTCTGTTGGGAGCTGCAAGTTAAGGAACTGTACTGAACAATTTCTCAGAGCAGAAGATGTGAAATTACCTATAAAAAGTAATAGGTTCCTACCGCCAGACGATAGGCAAATAATAGAAGCTTTTCAGTAAGCAAGAGATCATTAATGAGGAGAACTTTTTTTTTGAATTGAATCCAGAATGCTGAGGATTATCAGGGACGTCATTTCCCAAATATTTTACTTTTACACTTGTCGCGGCGTGGTCAAGCTATTTTTAATTTACTAAAACTTTATTTAAAAAAAATGATATGTAAATATAAGTTATTAAAAAAACAAATGATAGTAGTTGGGCCCAGATATAATTTATTTTAAAAGCGATGCCGCAAAGTACACAAAAAATGACAAAACCTTTTGTGAACAACGATTTGATGCAGAACAAAAATTTCAACCCGGCGACTTTCTGCGACCGCACTCGGTAACTCGCAAGGAAATTAATTCTGCTTTATTTTCTCTTTTCTGCCTATTTCGTACTCTGTAAAGTTTTCGGCTTATTTCGCACTTACGAATTGACAATACGAACGCCTGGAAATAGAAAGACAATTTTGATTTTTCTTGTCAGTCATCCTGTCCTATTGTATGGCGTTTTGTATAAAGTGATCTCGCTCTTTCTACTTGAACGTTTACTTTCTTCTATAAGCGGGTGTTTACAGAGCCACTGACGTTATTGCAGTTGTGATCTCAGTAATAAACAAATTTTTTTTAGTGTTTTGTGAAATTCATATTCGTTTATGTTATGTTGTTATATTGTATTTTGTTTAAACTTTACCATTTAGATGGGGTGTGAGCTACTAATAATTTTTTTATTAAATCCATATACAATCTAAAACACCGCCTGAATTTAACTTTTGCTAATTCGAATAGATTAATAATATTATCCCGCTAATCTCTCTCCTTTTACACGCAGATCTTGTCGCTATTTCCTCCTCTTATTTTAATACAAAATAGAAAAAGGCTAAATACATTTAAATTAAGCAAAAGATAAACCATTAAAATCCTGAAATTTTATAGGCTTAGACTGACTATGCCTTGAAATGAATATGCCAAATATGTGAAACAAAACATAAGTAAAAAAACATGTATTTTAAGAAATGACAAGCGCATTTTCTATAACGGTTACATTTTTTTCTAAAAACTAAACGTTTTCAGGTCTAGTAGTCTATCACTTTTTCTATTGCCGAAGATTTACGCACCATTTAGAAAGAATGATTCAGAGTACAGAAAAACAGTAAAAAATAGAAAGAAAATTTCTTTTTTCTTTTTCTATTGAATTACAGAGTGCGGACCATGTGCCTTACGCCACATGCCACATGTTTTATGGCAGGACAGAGACGAAATAAAGAGATGTTTTTAAGTACGTGCTACGTGTTTTAGCAATGTTTTTTTATTTATCTAAAAACATAATCAGGCTCTGTTAGAGGCCATGTGCTTTCAAAAAGGTTTGTTACTTCTTTATTATTTTTTGTGTACTTTGCATTCAGAATGAATTATGTCTGAGCCCAACTATACTTGACTTTTAGTTTCGAATCATAAAAGATAAAAACATTTATTTAAAAAACATAAATAAGTTTATCTTATACAGGGTATTTTAATGGCGTGGCCAAAATTTTAATATGTGATATGGTAAAGTTTGTTTTAGTTCTTTTTTCTTTAATACAACACCCTGTTTGGTCCTCCATTTTAAAGTTTTGGGAATGAAAATAAGTGTCTTTAGCGACTCCCAACAACTAAAGAACTTGAGAAAAGTGGATATAGGTTAATGCTAAAATACATCGTTGTTCCAAACATCATCACGCCTATAAACAACTTGTTTTCGTTAATTATTAAATAGTAATAAATTTCATTTTAAAGTGCTATTATTTTCAATTCCCTGAGAAAAATTGTTCAGGATACATACACCATTATCAATGGGTATAATCATTCTTATTAATTTAATATTTAAAATAAATATTCTTAAGAAAGGTATATTAGTTTCATGTTAATTGGGTAATAAACAGTAAATATTCCACGATATAATTTGGGTATAATTAATTGCCTGATTTAATACATTTTTTGTATTTCCTTAGTGTTTAATAAAAATGGGAATTTCCTGCTAAAAACTAAATTTTGGTAAATATTTTACAGCTATCTTAAAGTAACCTAATTCTTTAAAATAATCATTTTTTGTTTTAGGATTTCAAATAAAAAATATATTTTGAATAATACTTTTTAGGTACTGTCCCGGGACCAGCAATGAAATTGACTTTATGATAATAACACTTTAAATATTTTTTCAAGGGGGTTTCTCTCGACAAGTCTACCACGAACATTTATACCGCCATACATAGAAAAGGCGTTATAACCCAGCCTGTCAATGTCAAATGTTTCGGGTGTCGAACGGGGCAAACGCGTCACCGTTTTTGTCGGACAAGTTTACCTCAATGTTTTACATGCAATTTTTAACATTGTGCCAAAATAGTAAGTGTTACAGTCACGAAACCATAGTACCCATGAACATGTATTGGGTATCGAATTGGGTGCGTTTCGTAATTGTAACTCTTACGATTTTCATCACAATTGTTTAAAAATTGCCTGTAAAACATTGTGGTAAACTTTCCCGACAAAAATGTGATGCGTTTGCCCAGTCTGACACCCGAAACATTTGACATTGACAGGCTGGGCTAAAGCACCGGTTCCATATATGGCGGTATGAACATTCGTGGTAGACTCGTCAAAAGGAACCACCTTTTAAAGGTTTTAAAAGTGTTATTATCACGAAGTCAATTTTATTCCTGGCTCAGGGACTAATAACACACTTACCAAAAAAAACTAAATACCACACTGAAGACAAATTTTTCCTGCACAGATTTTAGTACGCTAAATTACATAAATTTCTAAAAGTTAATTAATTACTTAGGAAAAATAACCTACAAAACTTAAAATTTCACATTACTCTAATAATATACAAGATGTCTAGAAAAAGTCTATAAAACATACAAGCACACATTTTTTGGGCCGATATACAACATGTGGATGTAATTTATCTTAGTCGAAATCGTTTGCAGCTTGCAGGGTATTAAAGTTTCCATATTTGTTTTTTATTTTAATTTTTTTTTCAAAATTCATTATTGTCTTTTCGGAATGGATTTTTCTTTGTACTAGGTAGAGGGAGCAATCTGCGGTCCTTTGTTAATGGTCACAATGATTTAACTTTGCGTCAATATATCTTAGTGAGACCTGAGCTTTTCCTTTTTTATTTTTTCTATGTTTTCGGTAAAAATGATATATTTGTATTGGTTGTAGTATTAAGAATAACATTAAATTTTATTTTTTCTTGAATAAAAAAATAAGTGAAAAGTCAGTGAAAAACATAATATATTTCACAAATATCCTTGTTTTTTGCTTTAATTTATAATTTTTACATCTTTCCTAGTACTTTTAATTTAATATTAAATTACATTTTTTTCTAGAAGAGATCGACATTTGCTTCATCCGGCTCATCGACTTTCTTTTCAACTGGATCATTGACAGTTTCTTTTATAAGCTTCAATAAAAGTTTCGTATTGATGCCCAAAAGTATTGTCACATTCAGCAAATCCGAGATTACTACGTATTTTAAAAGTTTTTTTTAAATAATCCTAGCCAGATCGGCTAAAAATACCATTAAAAAACATTATACTTCTGTCCCAAGAATAACCTTTAATTTAGTTAGGCTCTGTTAAATCGATATGATAATGAAACGGAAACAAATAAAAAATTATACAGATTGACATGTCTACAGTATAACATAGGAAGAACTATTTTAATCGTCCAGTATTTTAAATTAAGGCACAAGTATTTTTATGTAGTGTGGACATGTTCTGTCTTAATAGATGCCATAACTTTCTATTAAAATTTAACAGAGCCTTGTATTGTTTTAAAACGATTTAAATATGTAAATCTATAGAAATTATAAAAGATAATTATAAAGTTATATTATACGTTTTTTTATAAAATGTGATGTTCATTTCCGAATGAGCGCTCTTCATATGTTTCTTTTAGTTTCACACACAGTTACAATGCATCAAATTCCGTTTTTAGACTTTAATTTACATACAACATCTTTCTACCGAAATAAAGCCATGCTGTCCATTTCCAATTATTAATTTCTACGTGTGAAATAGGTGTTGATGTCTCCATTAAACGTATTTAAGTGTTTGTATAGCTTAATGGATGGCAAGGCGTCACTCTTATAAAATTCTTGAGCTGTTACGTTAGTTTTTAGATGATGCGGCCTGCTTAATATTGAAGTTACATTTGCAAATGATTTGTAAAGTACAATTTATTGGTTGGGCGTATACATATACCCAAATTGGTCTTACTTAACCTAGTTGTAATTAACTCGACTTCTTTTTATAAAGCAGTTTGAATAACTTGTCTTTATTACAAGATAAAGAATTAGCCATATGTATACAGTGTCTTAAATTTGTTATGTCATTTTACTGAGTATTAAAAATCAAAAAAACAAGAAGGTAAGAACCTTAAAATTTTGTGTATGGATATAATTAACAACCAAATAATGTAATTTCAGTAGGGCATCAAGCAGGATTTATTATCCTACCAATGGACAATAAAACTTGTCCAATGAGTAAACGTTTGTTTTCGATGTTATTCACAACTAGTCGTTACAGCCTCATTGATTCCCGTAAGGCAGACGAAACTGGTCTGAGAAGAGAGTCGTGGTGGATATAATAGAAAAGCAGGATGATTTCTTTAATGGGAGTAAAATACTTTGTATAAAAGAAGTAACAAATTTGTCATTTAACTTTAAACCCTAAACTCCTTCATCTTTTTTTTTTATAAGAACCTTGCATTTTAAATACATACCAGCATTTTGTATGTAAATAAAAACTTAATTTTTGGATAATATAAATAAAACATGTTAAAATTATTCACAATAGTTTTCATTTTTATTATAAAGTTTGTGGGGCTCACAGACACCACTCCTATTAATGTTACCGTAATTATATGATTTTCTCAAATAACTGGAATTTTTTATTACGTAAAAAATGATTTAAAAAAAAATCTTTACTTTCCTAAAATTAAAAGGTATAAAACATATTTTAAGAATCTTAAAAATTTTATGTATAACGATATTATTATTCTGTTTTTGCAATAATATAATAAAAATTTACAGAATATTTTAAAAGAAATACATTAGTAATAAATTGTATATAATATAGTTATTATTGTCATTTAGGTTATATAAAAACTAAACTTACCGAGGGATGGTTTTAATCCCTAAACATTTTTTACAACATAGGTTCAAGAGCTTCCTCAGGTCGAAATTGTCTTATGATAGTCAAATCATAAAATAAGTTCGTAGTGACGCTGCAAGGCGTGATGGCTTTTTGTTATTTTAAATATTGTTATTTGAGCGTTTAAAGTTACGGAAGAAAGTTAGTTTTTAAATGTTCTACGTTACTTTTAATTTATGATTTATTAAAAAAATGTTTAAAGTAAAGTATAAATCTTTAAGTACTTCTAACCCAAAAAAAAAAAAAATCCCAACAACCCTTTTACATTATTAGCGTATGTCTTTAAATAATTGGCACCCAACTTTTACCTTTAAATGGGTATAAATAATTTTCGTTAATAAATCTTGGCTTTAGTAAATTGAAATCAAACCAATCTTTTATTTCTTTGCAAATATTCGTTCCTTTTAACTATTATTTCACACAATCGTGCTTCGTTAAGGAAAATTAATATTAATTCTCTATTTCGATCGCTGTTAAATACTTTGTTGAGCTTTATGACGTAATGGCAGTAATATTTCCGTAACAAAATACATTAGAAACCTATGCGTGATCCAAGAAAATATGGAGAAAAATGGAATTGTGCCCTCCTGTGGTTAGTCATGAAAAATTTAAAATGAATTGGAGCCATTTTATCCGTGATAATTATTGTAACAACGATTGAGTTTCAGATATCGGTTGTATACCAGAAATAACTTACAAATAAATAAACCGTATTTGCCTCTTAGATTCCGTACACTGTACACTCAGTGGCGTAGCGTGGGTCAAAGGGCGGGGGTGGCGAACTATTATTGGGAAGACCTAACTTTTCATAAAGCAGTATACTAATAAATATTTTTTGCTGGCACCAAGAAAAGTACATTCAAATGAGTTATGTACAAATAAAATTGTGAATTATTTAAAAATCCTTTGATATCAATGATATCATACCACGCCAGAAATGTAAACTTCATAATTTGATTATTCTTTTATAATTTTTTAATTAAAACATATTTTTAAATTTTTTAAATATAAAAAAACAATTTTTAAAATATATTTTTGCAAAAACAAATATAAAATAAGACTTAACTAAAACAAAACGCAATTTAAAAGTTTTAAATTAAACAAATATTTTGTCGTGACAACGTCTTATAATTCGATGGACCCGGCTGCACGCACCAGAAAACATGACTCATGCGGCGTTACCTCGCTCGTTCCATTTAAGGCTTGAAGTGCTAGGGACAGCGCGGAACAAGCGACAAAGAGGTACAATCTCCGCGACGTTGGACATTTGCTTCTCTCTTACTTGAGTGAGCGTCCAGTAAAAAGTGAATGTGGTGTCAATTGTTTATAGCAACGATAATTGCGGCGATAAGGATAATGATTCTTTCGACGTTGTCACGTTCTACTATCGTCAGTAATCCGACTTTGCAGACAACCGATTTTTTAAAACAAAAGACGCCTGGTCTTGACACTTCTTATTTTATCTAAAACTGTGTCAAAGTCAACATCAAAAGCGTTATCTGACTCAATGCTTATTAAGGCTAAATCGTTTAGCCTCTGTTCGCCACTAGTGGTCCTTTGATATCACTTTATTTTGCGTAAACGACAAAATGACCTTTTAGCGCCGGCGCTCTTAGTTGCAATAGTATAAAAAAATTATCTAATTTTATTAAATTTGAAAATTGAAGTACTTGCTAAAGCCCTCCCAGGAAAAATTTATGGGTGTGCCACTGATTGAGGGGGCGCTAAAACAGAAGGGGCGGGGGAGGGCAGCCGGGTACGCCACTGCGTACACTGTAAAATTTGGTGTCAATTTACAATTAAAATACAATATATTTTAATGTAGGTGTTTTACATTAAAGCTGTAAATTCACAATAAATCTGTAATATACAGTGTCCGTCAGATATAGGGACGCAAATGGAATTTTTCTTTTATTACACATTTCACAAATAAAAATATTCCACATAAAAGTTGCTGCTTCCTTTTAAACTCAAAATACAACTGCCAAAATTAAAATATCTCTATTTGTATACCGGGAAGATGCAAAAATATGAAAATGGTTAAAGAGTAAAGAAACCTTATTTTTTAGAATACATCCAAATATTATTTGGAAAAAGTATCTCAAATTAAAAGTTGGTGTCGAATATAAAGTCACAGCCAACTATCTTAAAAACCATTCTCTTTTTTTGTAATTCTTTTGCGCTACCCTGTATTCAAATAAAAACGATGCAGTGTCAACCTTCTATCGGATATGATAGATAATAATGAAAAACTTTAGTTTTAAATAGCAACAAACTTAAAAAACCTAATTAGGTTTAAATTAAATTCTAGGAAGTAGCGAAATCTAAAAAAATGTATTAACAAATAACTAATAAATTTACTTTGAATAATTTTGGGTTAAGGCTTTGATAATTAATGTTTTTAGTTATCTCTAATGTACGGGTTATTTGTATTACATTTTTTCAAATTTAACTATGGTATTTTTTAATTTGGACGCAAAACTACCAGTATTTTTTAGAACTTATTTTTATTAAGTTGTTTTATGGTTTGTTGTTAATTGAAACAAAAGTTTTTCATTACATACCCATTATATCCGATGGAAGGTTGACATTAAAGTAAATCGTTTTTATTCAAATACAGGGTAGTGCAAGAATGAAAGCAAAAAAATAAAAAATAAATGGTTTTTGAGATAGGTAGCTATGACTTCATATTTAACAACTCCTTTAAATTTAAGATACTTTTTCCAAATAATATTTGGATGTATTTTGGGTAACTAAAGGGTACTTAACTCTTAAACCATTTTCATATATTTGTATCTCCCCGGTATACAAATGAAGATATTTTAATTTTGGCAGCTGTATCTTGAGTTTAAAAAAAAGCAGCAACTTTTATGTGTAATATTTTTTTTGTAAATGTGTATTTGTATTTTGTTCCGAGACTCGGTTAACGTTGACGAAACTGGATAAAATAATTAAGCTTTTAAAATTCGACCCTCATAGTACCAACTACAGCTTACCAAGACTTATCGTAAGTTTAAGTAGACTAAAAAATAAAGAAGAAGTACAAAACAATTGACACCCTTCCTTTCTTGTAAAAACCTATGGTTAATTGACACCCTCGTGTATAACTAGCCATAAAAAAGTGTACATAAACATTCTAGTTTATTAAAACACATTAATGTACAATAATTCTTTATTGAATCAAAAACAACAGCAGAAGTTTATATCTTTCACCTCATAAATCATATTTGGTACTATTTAAATGACAAATGGATTTGTATGATTAACGGGTAAATGCAATTAACTTCATTCACTATTTGTTTCTATACAGGATGTCACAAATTAAAGAAATTGTTTCAGGTTGCAGAAAATGGTAACATTAATACTATCACATTTAACCAACAATTTTGCACATACTTTTTCTTTTACTTACAGACCTTTATTTTAAAATTATCATTTATTCCTCACCTAAAGCAGGTGTGTAAAAAGGCCGTGATTTTTTCTTTCGAGTTAGATGTTTTTTTTATCTAGTAAATTTTATAATAATGTAATAATATGAACTTTTTAAAAATATTTAATTTTATCTAAAGAACAGCTTATGTAATTAATAATAAACCTATTAACTATTTGTACAAAACTTGGTCTTTAGATATTTATAGGGCGTTTGTTTTAAAGATTTAAAATAGATATCCTTTTTAGGAATTCATTTCTTTATAGCCAGTCCGAAGAATTCCTTGACTTTTCACTTATGCTACATCTTTATACTAAAGTGTCTGATTTATCAAATCTGTTGTTGACCAAATCGTTTACATTTTATTCAAA